>BQNB010001433.1:11978-139932 GCA_026074375.1 Tanacetum coccineum | reverse complement strand
AATTTAGTTTACATTTTTAGGAGTTAATTTTAGTTTACTTACTTATTAGTCGCGTTTTATTATTTTACAGTATTTGTTTAATTGTTTTTAATTGTCCATTTTAGTTGTTACTTTAGATTATTAAATCATCCATTTACTTATTCAAATCATAATCCGAACTTAAACGAGGATTCAATTTCACTAGCCGTTGGGAAAATGACCCGGGTGATCATACTTATCCGTTGTACCTAAAATAACCCAATTAAACCCAAAACAGACCAAAAAATGGCAAAAATATGCTTGTATTTGTGTTTTGTGTGTGCAGGTACGGATAAATCAAAAATCACAAGAAAACAGTCAAAAACGAGCAAGCACGGACACGGGAATCAGAAGAGTACAAAAAGAAGACAAAGATTCAAAGCCGAAGCCAGAAAAATCAAGCCTCAGTCAAATCATGGTCAACAAAAGTCAACAATACCTAAAATATTCCATTTTCACCCTCCAAGTTTCACTAAAGTCCAAAAATGTCCCCTCCTCCCTTAATGGGCCTTAAAAACCTAAATGGGCCTTGCCCGGATCCTTAGGCCCAAAACCTTAGCCCATTTCCTTTTATAACAACCACAAGGACCAAACTTGCAAATTCCCAAAACCTTTTATAAACGAGAAAAGTAGAAAAGAAAGTCAAGGGCCAAATTTGCAATTTCCCTAAAGAAATAACAGTTTTAACTGTCAAAAATGGGCGCGAAACCAAAAATTGGGCGTCAATCACTTTTACTAATTCACTCCATCGTCCCCCATTCACCTCCCATGGTAAAACAAAGGGCAAATCAAAATCGAAGGGTATGTTAGTCAATTTAAGTAAGCTCAAGAACAATGGCAAGGTCATTAAGGTCAAATCAAGAGAGTCATTAGCCCTCTCTTAAGCTCCAAGGATACGTAAGAACAAGAAAAGCGCAATGGAATGTGGGTTTTTGTGCTAAAACACTCACATCAATGGAATGACACGTTGGCGATCCTCAGATATACACAATTTGATTAAACGGCCACAATAGAAGCTCAAATGATTGAAGAATTGATTGGTTGAGATTGAAAGTTTGGAGAGCAAGGCAAGAGGGCTAGAATCTTCTTTGTTCAGCTATAAATAGGCCTCACTTCTCACCACACAGAAAGGATCCACAAATCGAGTTTTTTTTAGTAATTTTTTAGGTCTAGCTAAATTCGTAATTTACTATAAAATTTTATATCTTTTTCTTAAGCAATGTAATCAGTTTCTTCTATAAATGAAATTCAGTTTTAAAGCTTTTTAAATCTCACTCTTAAATTCTCATTTAAATTCTCAAATATTTAGCTCAATGGAAGAGGAGTCAAAATTGGATGGACTCCCATGGACTTACACTCTAGCTTATTAATAAGCTAGGGAGCTTGTAGCTGCCATTATTGGTACCTTTTGTTTAGCTAAAGGTTCAAGTAAGTTTCTCTTTTCATTTCTCTCTAATTTCAGTTTAAAAGTGCTTAGTTATAGCTTAAATGTTTATTATTGCTTATGTGCTTATCCTCTTGCTTATTAGTACTTATTTGTGTCTTGTTTAGCTTAATAATCATAGTTGTTTATCTGTTTTTAACTTTCTTAGTTTGAATCATAGATTTTCATATAATTGTCTTAAAAACCTCTAAAAAACCAAAAATATAGTAAAATAGCTTAAGTCTTAGATTATTGCTTATTTAGTTGTTAAGTCATGCTTATTAAAGTAGTTTTAATCTGTTAATTGTCTGGTATTAAGCACTTGTTTACTAGATTTCAAATTTAGTAGCTTAATCAAAACTGTCATAGTCTTAAAGGGGTGTTTGGATTAAGCTAGTTTGACCACAATAAGTCAATTTAATTTGTGCAAACACTTTGAGTCAGTTGAGTTTTTCTAAGAAATTAAGTTTCCAAAAGATTTTAGAGTTTAGATTGCTAAATTGAAATAGTTATGGCTTATTATGTTGGTACCAGCACCAGGGGAAATTATCTTTGAATTTCACTTGTGAAATTTAGATCTAAGCCCTCCAAGGCTTAGATCTTGCTTGAACTTTGTTTATACACTCTATTGGAGTGTGACTTAGTGCAGGATTTCCCTTAGGAAACCTGCACTCTTGGTTTGCATTTGTGCAAAGTGCACCAGTACTAACTAAAAAGTTAGTACTGCTGTCACAAGTTAGTACTGCCACCTTTGGCTTAATTTTTAGTTAAGTAAGAATAGGATTTAGGATCTTAAATTCAAGTTAGAAGTAATCTAGATATAGCTTAATATAGTTTAGGTTTTAGTTTTCATTTTACTGCTTATTTTCTTAGCCTATTCAGCTGTTAAAAAGATCTCTGCATCAGCAGTACTAAGTTAGTTAGTACTGCTGATATTCAAATCCCAATTTAAGCCAGCAATTGTAGGATTTAATAGCTTATCTTTTAGCATCTTATAGTTTAAGTTATAGCTTAGATAATAGATTAATCTGTAAAATCTCATTTCCTAGCTTAGATTTCCCTAGCTTATTTTTGATAGGTCAGAAGTCCTTAAAAAGTTAAAAAGCCAAAAACAGTAGTTAGGAATTTTAGGATTTCAATTTGTTAATTTAGCTTATGATTCTAGATTTTTCAGTTTATATAGATAGATTATAAGTAGTTTGATAAGTCCTTAAAGATTTAGAGTCTAGTTTAGCTTTTTAAAGTCTTTAGCTTATTTGGATTTTGTGCTACTTTGCTTATTTCCTGAGTTTGCTTAAATCATGCTTAGTTTCAGTAGCTTAAAAGCATTTTTAGGTTAGATTTCTTTGCATTTTTAGAGTAAGCAAGTCATAAGCTATTTAGATCTTCTTTCCTTTTTCATTTTGAACTAGTATTGAGTTTTTTATAGCTTATTTTCTAAAACCAAGGGTTAAACCCCACTTTCTGAGGTCAGCTAAAAAATAAGCTCTTATTGGGCTTAATTGTGGCTTTTAGGTATAAGTCCTTTCATTAAAGTTGTTCTCCTCAAGCTGTTCTACAACTTCTCTCTTTAAAGTTTTTCCTAAAAAGCACTTTTAGTTTTCACCTTATTTTAAGGCTATTTTGGACTTAGTTTGTTGTCGGGGTAGGTCCTCAGGGACTATTCTTGTAATTTTTCTGTTTTAGTTGTTTCTTAGTTAATCCTTGCCCGTTAAATGTTTTAGTCCCGTTAGCCCTTAAGTCTTTTTCACAGTTAGTCCCTAAGTTAGTAATTAATTAGTTTTATTTAGTTTTATTTAATAATTAGGGTTAGGTTTTAATTAGTTTAATTAAACTTTTATAAAAAGATAAAAATTAGGGCTTTCATTTTTAAAAAATTTCTACACTTTTTCTTTATTTAGAGTAAATTTTTATAAGATTTTTAGGACTTTATTTTTAATAGTTTTATTATTTTTATAGTTTTAAATTAGTTTAAATTTTAGAAAAGTCATATCTTTTAATCTAAAAAACAAAAAAAATGTTTTTCTTTTTCCTAAAATTTTCTTTTGACCTATCTTAGGTTTATAATTCTAGTTTACATTTTTAGGGGTTAAAATTTGTTTACTTGTTTATTTGTTTCCCGTATTAGTTTAATTGTTTTTTTTATTGTCCCATTTTAATTGTTGCCTTTAGATAATCAAATCATTCCATTTCTCATTCAAATCACAATCCAAATTAAAACGTGGTTTCAATTTCATAAGTCGTTGGGGAAACGACCCGGTGAACATACTAACCCGGTGTTAATATACGTATATATAATATATTATTATATTTTTTTGGATTGAATTTTTCCGTATGGAATTTTCTTAATTGCTCTTTGAATTAATATATTTTATATATATATTTTAGGTATATAAAACTTACACAATCAGTTTTTGGCGCCGCTGCCGGGGACTAGTGTTTAAGAATTCCCTTCGTTTTTGGTTGGTTTGTTGAATTTGGTTTGAAGGATCTTTCACACCTCCGAAAGTTTCCTTCTTGTTTTATAAGTCAAAAATCCAAAAAAAATCATAAAATATAAAAAGTAAAAATATTTTTCTTTTCTTTTTAGTATAAGTAAAATATAAAAAAAATAGAAAAATCAAAAATATAAAAAATCTTCCTATTTAATTAAAGAAATAAAAGTCACCAATTGATAAAAATACCAAAATATAACATTCTCAACGGAGGTGTTATCATTTCAATTTCCGGTGAACTTGTTGGTTCCCAAATCGAACTAAAGATTTAACACTTGCCATTTGTGTCTCTACGAAGTACGGCTCACCTTGAAAAGCAATTTTCAAGAGCTACCGTGAAGTAGTTGATTATTTGGTTTAAGTCTCTTTCGTGTAACCGTTAAAATAAATAAAAAAAAATAAAAATAATAAAAAAAAATAAATAATATGTTTAAAGAATCGAAAAAACCAAAAATAATCTTCTTTTTCTTCTTAACCATTTAATTCTTTTTCTTAACCCTCTAAATTGTTTAATTCTTATGGCGTCTCATCGTTCAAAATCCCTCTACGCTATCAAGGAATGTTCGACTTGTGGAAGTTTGTACACTAAAGATTGTTGTTCGATAGGGAGTCTTAATGATAAGATCCTTGATTCCGAATCCAACTCTTCTCCATGTTGTGCAAGATGTGGAACCCCGGTTGATGGTCCAAGTTGTCATGGATGTGCATTTTTACGAAAGAAATTTGATGAAGATTTGCTTGCGTATTATGTTGAAAATGGAATTTTCAAAGACTTTCAAGATACTTCCGAATCGTCCTACGACAATACCAACGTTGTTAATACTCTTCGAGAGCCATTCGTTGTCAATCAAGACCCCGGTGTAAAGTCTTCGCAAGATCCTCCACAGATTGACCATAATTGATTTGTGTATAGTGCGTTGGATTCATTAGATGGAATTTTTTATCGACAATGCATTTGTAAATCTTGTGGTAAAGGTGCTCATTACGGTTATAATTGTCCACCAAAAGATCCGATCATTTCTAAACCAGAACAAGGCAATCAAACCATTAATGAGCTCCTACAGATTTTGCCAATTGTTCACCCGACATGCAATTATGAAGCTGAAAATTCATTCGCTTATGATCCAAACCCGAATTCTTTCGATAATTCTCCAAATTTTTCTTACCAACCCCACAACCCTAGTTTGAGACTTACTTGTGTAAGTTATGTAGAAATAATACTCACTTGTAATGATAAGAGTCCCACCACAGTTTCCCGTTGTCTGAATAAACAAGAGCCGTTTTACAATCAAAACGTTTAGAGATATTTATGATCCACAAATTCACCAATTATTTCTCAACAATATCTTTTGTTGTGGCGTTATTGCGGGGTCCGCACATAAATACCATTATCAACCGATCAATGAAACTTACTATGAACCTAATTCGAGTTATGATTCTTCCGGATTTGACCAACCACAACCCCCGCAAGACTCCGTCGATCATCAAGGAATTCTACAAGTCCTTAATAAAATGGAAGAAAAATTTGAAGAAATAATAAGAGATCGAAGAAAGAAAATAGAGGATATGAGTATCGAGGAAATGATGCATGAACAGCAATTGGTCGATAGAGAGATTAAGGAAATAATAAATGATTTGGGTTATAAAAGATTTCGAGGCGAGGAGATTGATGAAGAATACGAGAGAGATTGTGAGATTAGAATTCGAAAACTTAAGCAAGATTTTAATATATGGGGAAGCGAAGTTCGAAAAAAGGAGAAAGCTTACGAAGAAGAAAAGTATGCTGCTGCCTGTCGTTACATGCTTTCTGTTACTTGTGATGACGAGGATGATTATATTCCTTTAGAAATCACACCCGGCTTACCGATCGAAGAACCCGATAATTCTCTAAATAAGGGGGATAAGCATCTCAACACTATTCCGGCAACGGAATCAGACGAAGTAATAAAGTCTAGTGTTGAGAACCTTGTCCCAATCCCAAGTGAGTTCGAGGGTATTTCCGACGATATGTGTGATGTGCCTAATTGTGATCGTGTTAATGTTGAGTCTGAACTTATGGAATCTTTGGTTAACCGTGATACTTTGATTGTTTATTCTTCTAAAATCGACCCTATTTTCGAGGAGTTCGCCGGTGAACTTGCTCATATTGCTCCAATTCCACCGGGAATTGTTGAAGCCGACTTTAATCAAAATGATGATACTTCGAGTGATGACGATGATTTTGAGGATATCGAGTACGTTAGCTTAGATGAAGTCGATCAAGAAGAGAAAGAATTTGATTTAGAAGACATTCTTCAAATCCAAGACGTTACCCTTCGTGAGAAATTGTTAAACGTTAGTCGTCTTATTTCTAATATCGAATCTTTGAAAGACAATCCTAGTCCCGTTATGGATAGTGATTCGTCCATTACTTCTCTTTCTTTTTCGGATAATTCCTTACCCGAATTCGAGTCTTTTAGCGATCATACGGAAGAGACGAGAAGTGGCAGTACCACTACTCATGCTAATTACTCTCTTCCCGAGTATGAGTCGTTTCATTTTGATAATCCATCATTACCTCGACCTCCTCCAGAACCACCGGATGTTTGTCTTGATATGCTTTATAATGATGAATCTTTTGAACCAGGAGAAGGTGAAAATATAGTTGTTTCAAATGTTGAAGAGGACGATTCCTTCACATTTACCATCCGTACATTTCTACCATTTCTCACTTATCCCGAGGTTTCTCCTTTATCTTGCTCCACCGGGAGTGAAGATCTCATTTTTGATCCCGGCATCATCACATTTCATTTCTTAAAACCGTTGGCCTTTTTATGGAAGTTTCTTTCTTCCTATCTGCGTCTCCCAAAAACGAATAAATTCGGGGATCCGAGTCGGAGCTTGCGACTCGGTTTATAAAAAAACCCGCCGCTTCGTGGGAGTTCACCCCATGCCTATCCTTTCTATTTCCTTTCTATTTTCTATTATCTATTGTGTTGTGTTGGGAGGGGCTTGTACTCTCTCCGATTTCTCGTTGTTTGTTGCTTGTGATTTTTGCAGGATTCTCCCAACAAATTCAATGAAGCCTCTCGTGTCCGGTTGATTTGTCCCGTTCTACTCGAGCTTCTCATCCTTTGTGTGAAATTAGTTTGGGGAGATCCATATCCTTTCATCATTATCGATTAACGTTTATCTTTGCATACCTCATAAACGGCTTAGATTTTCGTAGAGACCCGACTTTAAACATTGAGGACAATGTTTCGTTTTAGTTTGGGGAAGGGAATCTATCGATTTGATGTTGCTTGCTTATTGTTTTGTTCTCACGTACCCGTTTTCCCACAAAAATAGCAAAAATTTTAAATTTTTAGACACATGTTAAAAAAAATTATTATAATAAGTGTTAAGACACAAATGTAGGTTTTCCGTTGGTAAGAATAAGAAGTAATTTTTGACCCGATCGAACGTGTTGAGTTCTAGCTTTCTCCCTAACACTTCAAGACGATAAAATAGTTTGTGCAGTCTCAAAACATGCTAAACTTGAATCGTTAGTAAATGAAAACTTGTGCTAATCTCAAGTAGATTTTAAATATGCCGAGTTGGATTTTATATAGGCTAAGTATTTGCTAATTTCTTTATTAGAGATTTTAAATTGCAAAGAATAAGAGATGATAGTGTTGGTTGCGAATTAGGATGCTAAACAAAGTTTATTTGGAAAACTTAAAGGCTTATAAGAATAACTTGTGGTTTTTCTTCCCCGGAGTTCTTAAAATGATTAATTATACGTGTTCTCTTTGATTTTTACAATTTAGAGTATTACTCTTAAAAGTCTAATCAACATATTCAGAGAAAAAAGCTTTATCAATATCGTTGGTAAATAAGAATTTTAGTTCAAGTTTATACTTTGGTTTTCTAAAAACGAAATTTTTACTATTTGCAAAAATATGGTGTTATGAATAGTTTAAGTCAAAAAAAAAGTTATAAATCCTTAAGTGTTAATAAATAATATACAAACTCCATCGCAATAAAGTACATGGGCATTTGTCGGTTCGCTCCCGATGTGACATCGAAAGAAAGGATGGAGGATGTATATTTAGGGTTGGTATCATAATAAGTACGCGAGCTCTTGTCGGAGGCGAGGCCGATGTGTCGTTGAAAGAAAAATGATACCAATTCCTAACCTAATAGTGTGAATAGTAAATAATAATGTTGCAAAATTAGAAAATAAATAGTAAAAGTTTCATTTTCTAAAACCAAGGTATTCTTTTGAGCTAAGGTTTGCAAAAGTCTACAAAGCTTTTTCATCGGAAGTTCATACGTTTCGATTAGTATTCTCCGGATGGGGTGTCAAAAGCCTTAGCACTTACCCGATGACGGTGGGATCGCTAGAGAAGAAAGTCATTCATGGGACAAGTGAACCAACGATGTCTTAGCTAAGGAGGTTTTTGTTTGCTTTGAGTTGTGATTCTACTAAGTGATTAACATATTAGCCCAAAAGGCCCATGTGTAAAGCTTGGTCGGATTTCAACTATCTAATATGTGGATTTAATGGTTTAAATTAATTTGAACACACACACCTTAATATATGATTTATGTCGGGAAGAGGAATTCACAAGTTGTAATTATAAGTAGTCTTAGCATCTTAGTTCGTAGTTAGCAGTGATCTTATTTTTAAGCTTAGCATGGGAAAAGTGAAAAATCGGGGATGATGAAGTTATCTTTTAGACACTTAATTGTGCTTTTTGTTCTATGATCCTAAAAGTTACCAATGAGGTAATGAAAACAATACATTATGTCAACACAAATAAGTTGTAGTTAGGTAGTTAACTATCAAGAAAAATCATAAAAAAAGAAAAATCTTAGAAATTGTAAGTCAGGTGTTTTTAGTAACTTGTGATCTCTTTATCTCACTCAACAAAAATCTTTGCAACTTATCAAAGGTTTTAGTTTGGGAAATTTTTCGAGATATTTGGTTTTAAATAAGGCACTGATATTGCGTAAGGACACACAATCGTTTAGCTTTAAGAAGTTTTTGATAATGTAAAATACACCAGATCCATTATGCTTACAATAGCCCAAATAAACCCAAAACAGAGACTACAAAAATGGCAAAATATGCATGTATTTGTGTTTTGTGTGTCAGGTACGATAAATCAAAATGACAAGAAAGCAGACCAAACAAGCAAGCACTACAGAGAAATTAGAAGAGTACAAAGCCGAAGCCAGAAAATCAAGCCTCAGTCAAATCCAGTCAAAGAAAAGACAATCATTGGTCAACAAAAGTCAACAAGAACCACAATATTCCATTTTAACCCTCAAAGTTTCACTAAAGTCCAAAAATGTCCCCTCCTCCCAAATGGGCCATACCCGGATCATAAAGCCCAAAACAAAGCCCACTTTCCTTTTATAACAACCACAAGGGCTAAACGTGCACTTTTTGAAAGTTATTTATAACTAGAAAATAAGAAAAGGAAGACAAGGGCCATATTTGCAAATTCACCAAAGTCCAACAGTTTTAACTGTCGAAAATTGGGCGCCAATCACTTTTACTATTCACCCATCGTCCCCCTTTCACCTCCCATGGTAAAACAAAGGGCAAATCAAAATTAAAGGGTGCATTAGTCAATTCAAGGAAGCTCAAGTACAATGGCAGGGTCATTAAGGTCAAATCAAGAGAGTCATTAGCCCTCTCTCAAGCTCCAAGGACACGTCAGAACAAGAAAAGCACAATGGAATGTGGGTTTTTGTGCTAAAACACTCACAAAAGAAGCACAAACGTCACATCAATGGAATGACACGTTGGCGATCCTCAGATATACACAATTTGATCAAACGGCCACAATAGAAGCTCAAATGATTGAAGAAATGATTGGTTGAGATTGAAAGTTTGGAGAGCAAGGCAAGAGGGCTAGAATCTTCTTTGTTCAGCTATAAATAGGCCTCACTTCTCACACACACAAAATCTAGTTTTTTAGTAATTTTTAGTCTAGCTTAATTTCGTAATTTTACTTAAATGTTTTGTAATCTTTTTCTTAAGCAATGTAATCAGTTTCTTCTATAAATGAAATTCAGTTTTAAAGCTTTTTAAATCTCACTCTTAAATTCTCATTTAAATTCTCAAATATTTAGCTTAATGGAAGGGGAGTCAAAATTGGATGGACTCCCATGGACTTACACTCTAGCTTATTAATAAGCTAGGGAGCTTGTAGCTGCCCTATTGGGAACCTTTTGTTTAGCTAAAGGTTCAAGTAAGTTTCTCTTTTCATTTCTCTCCTCCCTCTCTATTTTAAGTTTTAAACGTGTATTAGTTATAGCTTAAAATGTTTATTTATTGCGTTATTGTGCGTTAACTCTTTGCCTTATTAGTGCTTATTTGAGTCTTGTTTAGCTTAATAATCATAGTTGTTTATCTGTTTTTAACTCTCTTAGTTTGAATCATAGATTTTCATATAATTGTCTTCAAAACCTCTAAAAAACCAAAAATATAGTAAAATAGCTTAAGTCTTAGATTATTGCTTATTTAGTTGCTAAGTCATGCTTATTAAAGTAGTTTTAATCTGTTAATTGTCTGGTATCAAGCACTTGTTTACTAGATTTCAAATTTAGTAGCTTAATCAAATCTGTCATAAGTCTTAAAGGGGTGTTTGGATTAAGCTAGTTTGACCACAATAAGTCAATTTAATTTGTGCAAACACTTTGAGTCAGTTCAGTTTTTCTAAGAAATTTTCCAAAAGATTTTAGAGTTTAGATTGCTAAATTGAAATAGTTATGGCTTATTATGTTGGTACCAGCACTAGGGGAAATTATCTTTGAATTTCACTTGTGAAATTTAGATCTAAGCCCTCCAAGGCTTAGATCTTGCTTGCATTGTGTTTATACACTCTATTGGAGTGTGACTTAGTGCAGGATTTCCCTTAGGAAACCTGCACTCTTGGTTTGCATTTGTGCAAAGTGCAGCAGTACTAACTAAAAAGTTAGTACTGCTGTCGCAAGTTAGTACTGCCACCTTTGGCTTAATTTTTAGTTAAGTAAGAATAGGATTTAGGATCTTAAATTCAAGTTAGAAGTAATCTAGATATAGCTTAATATAGTTTAGGTTTTAGTTTTCATTCTACTGCTTATTTTCTTAGCCTATTCAGCTGTTAAAAAGATCTCTGCATCAGCAGTACTAAGTTAGTTAGTACTGCTGATATTCAAATCCCAATTTAAGCCAGCAATTGTAGGATTTAATAGCTTATCTTTTAGCATCTTATAGTTTAGTTATAGCTTAATATAGATTAAGTCTTAAATCTCATTTCCTAGCTTATTTTCCTAGCTTATTTTTGCTGTCAAAAGTCCTTAAAAGTTAAAAAGCCAAAAACAGTACTTAGGAATTTCAGGTTCTTAATTTGTTAATTTAGCTTATGATTCTAGATTTTCAGATATATAGAAAAGATAAAAGTTCATTTGATAAGTCCTCAAGATTGAGAGTCTAAGTTAGCTTATAAAAAGTCTTTAGCTAATATGGATTTTGTTGCAACTTGCTTAATATCCTGAGTTATGCTTAAATCAAGCTTAGTTTTCAGTAGCTTTAAACAAGCATTATTAGTTTAGATTTCTTTGCAATTTTATAGTAAGCAAGTCATGAAGCTATTTAATCTCTTTCTTTTTCATTTTGAACTACTATTGAGTAATTTATAGCTTTATTTTTACTAAAACCAAGAGTTTAAACCCCACTTTCTGAGGACAGCTAAAAAATAAGCACTTATGGCTATAATTGTGGCCTTTTAGGTATAAAGTCCTTTCATTAAAGTTTTCTCCTCATAGCTATCTACAACTTCTCTCATTAAAGTTTTCCTAAAAAGCACTTTTAGTATTATCACGTATATTAGAGCTATTTTATGACTTAGTTTTTTCGTGGTAGGTCCTCATGACTATTCTTGTAAGTTTTTCTGTTTTAGTTGTTTCTTAGTTAAATCCTTGCCCGTTAAATTTTTTAGTCCCGTTATAAGAGGGGAGGTGGGGGGAGGATGTGGGGTTTTAGGGGTGGTTGGGGGGGACCCTTAAGACTTTTTCACAATTAGTCCCTAAGTTAGTTTTTAATTAGTTTTATTTAGTTTTAATTAATAATTAGGGTTAGGTTTTAATTAGTTTAATTAAACTTTTATAAAAAGATAAAAATTAGGGCTTTTATTTTTATAAAATTTCTGCACTTTTTCTTTATTTAGAGTAAATTTTTATAAGATTTTTAGGACTTTATTTTTAATAGTTTTACTATTTTCTTAGTTTTAAATTAGTTTAAAGTTTAGAAAAGTCATATCTTTTAATCTAAAAAAAAATGTTTTTCTTTTTCCTAAAATTTTCTTTTGTCCTATCTTAGGTTTATAATTCTAGTTTACATTTTTAGGGGTTAAAATTTGTTTACTTGTTTATTTGTCGCGTTTTATTTGTTTCCCGTATTAGTTTAATTGTTTTTTTAATTGTCCATTTTAATTGTTGCTTTAGATAATCAAATCATCCATTTGCTCATTCAAATCAGAATCCAAATTAAAACGTGGTTTCAATTTCACTAGTCGTTGGGGAAACGACCCGGGTGATCATACTTACCCGGTTTAATATACGTATTATATATTTATATAAATAATACACAAAAAAATTTAAATTAAATAAAAAAAAAATAAAAAATTAAATATAAATAAAAATATAAAAAAGAAGAGGTAAAAAGAAATTAAGATAAAAAAAATTAAAAGAATAAAAGAAAAATTTAAATATAAATATTTTTTGAGAGTGAATTTTCCTTAGGGAATTTTCTTAATTTCTCTTTAAATTAATATATTATATATATATATATATTAGGTATTTAAAACTTACACAATTAGTAATCGTAATGTAAAAATGTCTACTAGCGTCCAATTGTAAAACATGCATATGTTTCTCACTCCAAAACTTGTAAATCATTATAAATGTAAAACATGGGGCTATGAACTCACCTTGTGTGAATGATAACAAATATATCACAGAAAATGCATCACGATAATGACCGAATGCAACCTAATTCAATATAAAGGTTCGTATTTTTAACTAACACTTAAATTAACTAAAAATATTTTAATTCTATATAGAAACATCAACCATTCTAAATGCATTTTTGTGAAACAACGACTTATAAAGTAAATACGTTTATAAATATTACTTTAGTAAAAATGACGTAACTTTCCTATTTTAAGCCTCATTTGTATGTTTCTTACATCCACGCTTTCGTATTAGAAAGATATATCAAAATATTACATTTTCATAATTTGGGTCCTCTGGTAAACAGTACTTTTTATTGTTCATTGGCTTTTATAAAATTATTTTTATAAAATTAATCGCCGTAAACCCGTAAATGTCGTATCTTATTCGTTTAAGTTCTGATTTTAGTGATTCTTTCAAGTACGTCTTCGTAATTAAAAATTCTATCTAATTAATGATGTTTTCAAAATAAATATCTCTGATATGAACAATAACTTTTCTAAAGTTATTTATTATCGTAAAACAATGCAAAATCATAACTCCTTAGTTAATGATCTAAAAATTAAACGATTCTTAATGTTTTGGAATCTAAAATATGTACTATCTAAGAAAAAAATAACAATATTATATACCAGAAGTAGTTTGTAACTTTTTTTTATAAAATTTCTTTTATAAACGCGTTTATTATCGTATAATTTGTAAACTACGTATCTCCTTCGTTATAAATTAGTTTTTCGAGTTTCTTACCTTTTTGGAATCCTCATGAGATGTAGTATTTTATAAAAATATAAAATGAATTCTTTATATTTCAAATTCAAACAGCCCTTTTTGATCATTTTCTAAAAATATGTTTAAAAGTTGTTTTTATAACTTTTTAGTTTAGCCACTTTGTCAACAAGTCCTTTACACCATTTAGCCAGAGTATTATGTACTTAGGGTCCCTAGTTCATTATTTGTCCAAATATTGTCCAAGAATCACAAGATCCATGTGTCTAAATACTTATTTGTCCATAATCTTATATAAGTAACTTTTTATATACTTTTACTTTTATTATACTTTATATAAGTATACCAACAACTCAATAGAGTATATTACTTAAATTATAACATGACCAAAATATCTATATATCACTGACATAGTTTACCAAACCATAACAAGAAATAAAAACCATTTTATATCTCATTATGTTCCTTATGGTGACTAACTACACAAACATTATATATGCATAAAATCACAAAAGTAAAGAGATTAAGGTTTTTAGGTAACCTTAATATGAAGTATGGTGATAAACGATAAGATCTAAACCCTTGTTTAGCAAACAAACCCTAGCTTCTAAGTCTTAGAAAACCTTAATTCCAAGTAAATCCTAATCTTGAAAAAGCTCGGTAAAAGAGATAACCTTCTTGCTTAACACTTGTAAACCCAAACCAAAACCTTCTAAACATTTAGTTTATCTTAGATATAATGTAAGAACACTTGTAAAGTGTGGTAAATAAATTTTGGAACCTAAACCTGCAGGTATTCCCGATGGTGGCAGCAACTAGTCCAAGACGAGTCAGATTCATAGCCACATGCTCATACCCGAGCGACATGTGTAAAGACATTATGAAAGCTCGAGTACATGTTTCAAAATACTTCTGCTACTCTTATACTCCACGTCCTCCTTGATGAACAAAGTGTTATAGTTAAAGAATCTCCAAAAAGATGGTTATACACGCATTCAAGATGAAGAAAGGTATGAGCATGTTGGTTCGAAGGTTACAAGATCATAAGAGGGCAAAAGATTACAAGATGATAAAAAGAGATGATGTTTGGCTGATGAACTCAAGAAGCTCAAGATTACATACAAGTCAAGCTAAGGAACAAGCTCAAGCTTAAAGATCAAAGAACACTACATATGATGTAAGATAAAGAACAATATTTAAGACTACGAGCAAGATAGAAGAACATTTATAGAATGCTAAACTTAAGATATTTGTAATCTGGAGTGACCTCCCTTAGGGGGAGATTGTTAGAAATCTAAAAAAGGATCAGTCACTCTTAATATTTTGTGTCTTAGCTCATAGTCTATAATATGTAATAGTTAGGAAGCTAACCGGGCTAACTTATAAAAAGCCCAAGGAAATCCTGGCCTAGCCCATACATTGTAAGTATTTAAAACCTCTCCACACATAGAGAGGGTACTGGTTGAATTCATTTTATACATTTTCATGTGTGTGTTTTAAGGTGTTTTCTCCCTTCCACTCTCAAGTTCATAGTTTGTGTGAAATATAAATCCTTTACTAAACATGATCATATTAAACCATGTTCAACGAAATAGGTCTTTATCATATGTACAACCTTGATGAACCCATTTATCTTAGATTCGTTTTAGAATTCTACTCTCGTGTCAATCTCATTCAAAATGAGGTTCATACATTCTCTATTCAGTTTTGGTTTCAAGATATTGAAATCACCTTAAAACTTGAAATGTTTTCCAAACTTCTTGGCAGTCCTCATAATGAGCAAAGTGCCTACTTTGAAGATTATTCACTTATATCCCTTAGAAATAGCCGAGAAATCAAGAACCCTGATGCGGCCATTGTTATACTTCTACACGAAGTTTCACAACTCCCTAGGCAGAGCACCTAATCGTTGTAGTAGTAGTAGTATAGGCAAGACTCAGGGGGTTGTTATCGTTCACTCGAGGAATAGGTTGGGAAGGCTTGATCACGGTCTAACAGAATTCTAAGGGTTAAGGGAAGATTCTTTTTGTGTTTTTATGTTTTATGGAAAGCAAGTAAATCATATATTTGAGAGGTTGGTTGGTTTTAGCTATTAAACTAAATAATAATCTAAACTACTGGTGATAACAATATAATAAAAGATTGAGTTTATTTAATCATGTATTACTCCATAGATTGCTTCTCCTAGTGTTGTTGCTTTATCACGCTTGTGATGATCTATGTAATTATTTCCTAAGTCATGAACAAATTACACGAACCCGTCGTCTACTTAGTATTCCGTTAAGACAACGCACAAGTAAGGTAGTATGAAGACTATTACAAGGCCCCTAAGGGTACACTAAGTGCATGTGAAATATATTAAGAGTAGATCAACCATATTAGGGGGCAAGGTAGTATGAAGACTGTTACCCGATGGTATCCTTTCTACACAATCATGTTTCCCTAGACATATCAACAGCGATACTGACAAAAGCTGGTTTTCTAAGACCTAACATGCACATCCATCACAAGAAGCAACACCACTAAGATCTACATTCTAGGTTTCATACAATCATAAATAAATACAATAGGAGGTTTAGCCAAGCATGTTAAAGATAAAGCAAGAACATATATAAATCAAACAACACATAGACATATTAAATGATTAAATAAACCTTACTTGATTAAAACATGAGTTGGAGGAAGTATAATAGGGTTTTTAGGCCTTAAAATCGTCCCTAACAGCTGCTAAATGAACTAGGGTTCGTACCCTCCTTTTATTCTTAAGTTACACACTCAAAACCCTAAATTCGGGTTTGTATATATAGGAAACACGCTATGACGGCATCGCGTTTTAGTCATGACGCCGTCATAAAAGAGAATATTCTAGATAATGGGCTGGGTCGTGATCTCTGACGTCGTCGTGGAATATGTGACGCCGTTGTGGGATGCGTCGTGACGGCGTCACCTAGAAACTGTGACGCCGTCTCTTGCTGTTGAGAACATAATCTTGAGAAATGTTGGTGTAGGTCCGTAGTCTTGTCTGTTTCTTCTCTAAATGAGCCTAAGTCACGTGTATTTCTTCCAAATGCCCTCCAAATGAGAAATACCTGAAAAGGAATGATTAAGTACCTATTTTGGGCATAAACACACGATTTAGGAGGTTAAACGACCCCGAAAAAGTGTATAAAATAACACCTCATCAAATACCCCTACACTTGGGATTTTCTTGTCCTCAAGAAAATGGGCTTTTCTACCTAGACAATAACAATATGAGGGGTCATTTTACCTACTCTTTAAAAGTATTTTAGAACACAACCTTCTAGACCTCGTAATTAACAGCACGGAAAGTATATACTAGCACCTCACATAAGTGTTTGTGATTCTCTCTTTCACTCGGGTGTATAATAAATTATAACATAAGGGGAAACAGAAAATCAACACTCATTACCTGTCATAGCATATAAATTACCGTAGGCTTGGTAAAGGATCAAACCTCCACCGCTAGGTGCAATAATTATTCATTACTATCTAAGAGGTCTTTTAAAGGGTTATAGGGTGTAGGTATATAAATAACATATAATGGAAATGGAAACGGATGGGATATATTTGGGTAGCTTTGGGTGAATTTGGAGTGGAAGGGTTAGCTAATTATTAACCCGAATACACTTTGGTTTGGTTGCTAAGCCAAGACTCGGACGAAGATCTACAAACTCTATACAACTCTACATCAATCTTTTTCTTTTTCTTCTCATTTTTCAAATTTTTTTGAATAACATAATACATCACTTGGGGTTTATAACACGTACCCATACACTTGTGCTTTTACATGCTCGATATTTACAATCTAACTAATGACCCGATTTGAGGTGGATCAAAATAACATGGAGATCATCCAACAAATATATGGGGGTATTGACTTAACTTTTCTTCCCTATTCTTCCGCGAAATAAATACTACTGTGAATCTCAATTCGTCCCAAAATAAGTATTTACAAAGGATAATGACCTTGAGAAACTTTTACTAATAATTTTACTTGGGTTAAACACAATAATGTACTAAAAATGAGTACATATAAGCTAGGCTAAGGTTATTTAGGTGTAACGATTGGTTTAAGGGTGACAATGCTCTTCATTAATAGTCTGGAATCCACTAGAGAATTACAAGAACCATGAAAAAGGATAGGCTCGAAGGGTTGTACTAGGGGTATCCTGCACTAATAATGAGTGCATGGAAGGGTTTTAGTGAGTTTAGTTATTTGATCGTGTGGCCATCATAAACAATTTAGGTATTTAAACATGGTAATCCTAATGCCTCTTATCAAGAAAATCCTAATACTTACTATGCGGTCTCAGGATGCATCACAATAACATGTTCTAGAATTTACTATACTACCGGTACACTCATATAATTTAATACTGATTTTAATGCTCCAGAAAAGGCGACGAAGACTACACGTACACATCCATAACGACGGAATAGACACATGTGACTGCTCACTCCTTAACTCGAGAAAGCTAAAGGTATAAACTATCTTGTGGTTATCAATTAATAAGATACCCAAATTTCCTAGATCTAAAGGCGAACCTCACATTTTTAGGGTGGAATTCTGAGGGTTATTGTGCTAGTCATATAAATTCCTATCCATGAGACGCTATTAATACTCGGTTTTCGTCGGTATGTGTCATAAAAAATTTAAATTTGGGTAAAAATTACCTCTTATGCTATGTTTTGATATATTACCCATCATTTTAAGGACAAAGCAAATGGCAAATGAAAGAATAGTTTCTAAGGCTTATTTTCCCCCTACACTTAAGTTGAACATTGTCCCCAATGTTCTATAAAAGTACCCGTAAAAACGAATAAAGGGAAAAGGAAACAAGGAAAAGAAACTAGTACTCCCCTGGTTTGCTCAATAATGGAGAAGAAACATGCGATAACTGGTTAAATCGTCCTCCAAGAATCATCCAATAAAACTTCCTAAGAATTTCCAAGCTTTTTCTCATCAAATATAACATGTAATCAAAGACAAAGACAACTACACCAAGCATAAAATGTGCGATAAACCAATATACAATGTGAATTTAGGGTTTGACTCGATAAAGCAGTAAAGATAGGATGAGAGAATTGTTAAACTCATTAGGTTTTGCAGGTTTATAACAGAAGAATACATATATTAAATGTTATGCAAGTTTTATTTTCAAAAATAATTAAAACTTTAAGTTTTATGAACCTGGGCGTTTGACGCCGTCAGGGTTTTTATGACCCCGTCACAGGTGTCGTGGTGACGGCGTCGCGTGTTAATCGTGACGCCGTCTCCACAGTCTGTGAAAATGAAATTTTTGTTTTTGATGAAAAATTTCCTGCACTTGATTCCATAAGTTAATTCCTGTACAAATGGCTGCATAAAACCTGAGATTTAACAATTCAATCATATGACTCGAAACTAACGCGAATTAATCTAAACAATTCATTTAACATGTTTGAACTTGGCTCAAAAGCCGGATAAATTCCCCTACACTTATTGTTGCAAAATACCTTTGATTGAAATTAAGACGAGGTTAAAGACAAACAAAGCATGATTACAAGATAGTCCAAACATAATAAAACAAACTATGAAGAATTAAAACACACATGACACTCCTAATTTGCGTGAAAAGTAAATTGGGTTGCCTCTCAAGAAGCGCTTTTCTTTATTAATGAGTCTTGTAGCTAGACTCGAAGCCACACGTCAAGTGTCGTAGAAGTGGTCCAAGTCAATGATCTCTCTTGGGCTTTCTCTTTCGGAGAGCTTCCTAGTAGTGGGGATTGATTGAAGGGTTTTGGTAAATTCCTCTTCATCGGGGTCAATTAGTCTAATCTTGGCATGCCATGCTCCATCTCCGTTTTTGGGTGGTTTATCCCAGTTAATTGGTTTTTTAATTAGGTCCACTGATTCCCACATGTTACACTCAAGGTTAATGGGTATGGCTCCTAGAAATTCTACCATTCTTCTAAACACTAAGGTATCCTTAAAAGGATTAAGCTCGGCATCTCTAGAAATTTCCCATTCTCCGGGCAAATGGAAGTCTAAGAAGTCCTTCCTAGCATAATAAGGGGTTTGTGCGCCTACTCCGTCTGAGCTAGGTCATGGTTTATAGGATTCCCTTTTCCCAAGTGTGGTCCAATAAGGTGCTTCCTCCTCACCTAAGTCTACTCCTTTTACACCGAATACAAACCTAGTGATTCCTTCTCTTACAGCTATTTTGGCCATCCTACAATCTATAACTGCGTTGGCGGTAGCTAGGAATCCTCTTCCTACCAGCAAAGGGGTCTCGAGGTCCTTTTTCATATCAATTACGTAGAAGCCATTTAATAGTTTTAGTTTTCCTATGCCGACTTCTATGCCTTTCACAATCCTAACGGGGTAGGATTTGGTTCTGTCGGCCAATCCAAAGATATGGCCAGTCTCTTCTAATAGTCCGATGTTAAGCTTTTTGAAGAGGTAAAGTAGGATTTATTTACGCATGATCCTACATCGGCCAAGGTGTCAAAAGGTTTTGAGTCCCCTAATCTACAAGGTAGAGTGAATAGTCCAGGGTCTTCCATTTTCGCAGGTATTTCTCATTGGACAAATGCTGATCCGTTTTTGCCTAGTTCTAAGCTCTCTACGTATTTATCTAATATGGCGTTATAGATTGGAGCGTGAGCTACGACTTCAAGAACCGGTAGGTTAAGATTCAAATCTTGGAATTCATCTTCAAGAGTTGGTTCTTTAAGAGTTGGTTCGGGCTCTTCTGGTTGTGGTGGGTTGGTTTCAATCTCAGGTTGCCGTAGGCTGGTTTGGGAAATGGTTGCCTCCTTGAAATGTGCCTTGATAGCATTGATTGAGTTGGAAGGGTGAGATAAGCATTGGGGATCGATTGTCGGGTAAAAACGAGTAGACAAAACTGGATGAGTCCTCAGTTTCGGGTTCTTAACCGTATCGCTAGGTAGCGTGCCTGCTATTCGATCGGTGATGGCTTTCAGCACAGTGTCGATTTTGTTGGTCATCTCGCTTTGCTGTTGTTTGAAATCGGCTTCAAACTTGGATAGCCTAGCGTCTTGAGATGCCATGAAGTTGGACACCAATCCTTTAAGGTTTGATTGACTGTTAAAGCTTCGAGGATTGTTGTTGAAAGAACAGTCCAGGATTGAACTGTTGGATTGGAACCAGTTAGGTGGGTTTGAAAAGTTATTTTGGGAATTTTGGGGTTGTCTCCACCTAAGGTTTGGGTGACTTTTCCATGACGGATTGTAGGTGTCACCAAGATTGTTTTGCTCGGGCTTGAAGGTATACCACTTATCTCCTGCTTCATCGGTACGCGAGGATGCATATTCGACAAAGGCTTGTTCGGGGTTTTCCATGCAATACTGAGTGTCGTGGGGACCACTGCAGATTTCACATGAGGTAGTGATTCTGTTTACTTGGGTAGGTTGTGTCAGAGCAAGATAAGCTTCCATCAAGCGTTGGACTTGATTTTTGAGCTTGATTAGACGATGGTCGGATGTACTCAAGACATCTTGAGGCAATGCGATTGCCTTGACCGGCTTAGCAAAATCCCTTGGGTCGTTCCAACTTTCGTTGTCATAGAGGGCGAGGTCCTCTAATAATGCCCAGGACTCTTCGGCGTTTAGGTCACGAAGCTTACCACCGGCCGATTGGTCAATGGTTCGTCTTGTGACGGGATTGACATGGTCATAAAAAATTTAGACTTTTGAGCCAAAGTCGAATGCCTAATGATGAAGGACTTTTTGGAGTAAGTCCTTGAAACGAGTCCATGCTTCGGATAAAGATTCTCCATGATGTTATTGGAACATCAGGATATTGCTGCAAAGTTTTGCGGTCCTTCCCAGTGGAAAGAATTAAGCAAGGAACCAGATATTAAGATCCTCCCACGTGGTGATGGATCCTACTGGAAGACGTTTAAGCCAATTGCTAGCTTGATCGCGTAGGGAAAATTAAAACAAACGCATGCGCGTTCTTTCCTTATTTTCATCATCAAGGTCGAGTGAGTCCACAAGTTTAAGTAAATCCTTGAGGTGTTGGCTTGGATCCTAGGACCGAAGTCCGTGGAATGAGCATTCTTTTTGCACCAACCGGATGGTGTCGGATTGAAGAGGTACTATGTTGTTCCCTTGGGTGAGCTCGATTGTGATTCTTAAAGCCCTCTTGTCTAGGAATGGAGTAGTCATCTAGATACGTATAAGGTATTGCACCGTCTCCCATGTGGTTGACTAGGAAATTGGATCCCAAAAATTACATGATTACACGGAACCTACAAGAAATGCTAAGAATTCGAAAATAAATCTTACTTGAAAGATTCAAGCAAGTAGAACCAAGTTAAAATATGATTCAAAACCTAACCTATTCCCCGTAACGTGCCAAAAACTTGATGCGTCGTCGTTAGACATCCACAAGAAGTTTTACAACTCCAGGCAGTAGCACCTAATCGGTTGTAGTATTATATAGGCAAGACTCGGGGTTGTTATCGTTCCACGTTCGATAATAGGTTGGGAAGGCTTGATCACGGTCTAATAGAATTCTAAGGCTTAAAGACGATTATTTTTGTATTATCTTTGTTTAATGAAAGCAATTAAATCATATATTATTTAGAGGTGGATTGGTTTTATTTATAAAACTAAATAGTTAATCAAAACTAATGTGATAACAAAAAGATAAAGACTGTGATATTTATCAAGTATTACACCCAAGATTTGCTTCTCCTAGTGTTTGTTGCCTTGTCCACACTTGTGATGATCGGTAATAGTTCCGTAAGATATGAACTAATTACAAGAACCCGCCAGTCTACTTATCTTTCCGTTTGAGCAATAGCACAAGCAATTAAGTAATAAAACATTACAAGGCCCCTAGGGGTTAACACTAAGTGCATGTGAAATATATTAAAAGTGGATCAACCATAATAGGGTCAATGTAGTATGAAGACTGTTCCCGATGGTATTCCATATCTACACAATCATGTTTTCCCTAGATAAATCAACAACGATACAAATCAAAAGCTTGGTTTTCAATGGCCTAACATGCAACATCCACACAAGAAGCAACACCACTAAGATCTACATTCTAGGTTTCATACAATCATAAATAAACAGAATAGGAGGTTTAGCCAAGCATGTTATAAGTAAAGCAAGGACATAAATGAATCAAACAACACATAGACATATTGAATGATTAAATAAACCTTACTTGATTAAAACATGAGTTGGAGGAAGTACAATAGGGTTTTTAGGCCCTAAATTCATCCCTAACAACTACTAAACGAACTAGGGTTCGTACCCTCTTTTTATTCTAAAGTTACACACTCAAAACCATAATTTCGGGTTTGTATATATAGGAAAATCGCTATGACGGCGTCGCATTTTAATCGTGACGCCGTCATGAAAAGAATATTCTAGATAATGGGCTGGGTTGTGTGCTTTGACGCCGTTTTGGTATCTCGTGACATCGTCTTGATCATCGTTGTGACGGCTTCACGTTGTATTTGTGACGCCGTCTCCAGCCACTGTAGAGAAATTCTTGAACAATATTGGTGTAGGTCCGTAGTCTTGTCCGTTTCTTCTCCAAATGAGCCCAAGTCACATGTATTTCCTCCAAATGCCTTCCAAATGCAAAATACCTGAAAATGAGCGATTAAGTACCTATTTTAGGCATAAACACACGATTTAGGGGGTTAAACGACCCCGATAAAGTGTATAAAATGACACCTCATCAGTGACTCTGGCGTGCTGGTCATGCGTCAGCACGTGGCCAGCGCGCCACTCACGACATTCGTTTATTTTGTTTTGTCAGCTTTCCTCTTACCCGACACATGTGGAAACTTCAATAAAAGTATGTACATGATACTTGAGCATTTGGGAACACTCTAAATGAGGTTTAGACTTAGAGAGTAGCAAAAACAAATCCTCTCGTTTTTCAACAAAACGTCAACTCAATTCTTTTATCAAACGCCTCTAGCCAAGGCCAAAACTTCTTTCTAAACCTAGTATGAATATAGTTTCAACATACCATCAAACGAAAGTATTCATTTGACCTTAATCCAGATTTACGTTGTTCCTAAACGCGTAACAGGTTTTACTCCCTTATTGGTCAAACTAAGTCAAAGGTCACTTTGCATAAATGCATGCTTTCCTGTTATGGGATATGCTTTACTTAAGATGCAAAGCACTTAGCTTGTTTGCATCAAGATGATTAGTGATCAAATCCATTATTGACAATCATGGATCAAAGTCTAAATGACTAATTGAGTTTGTGGTAATTGAAGGTTAATCCTACTTTGAACCTTCCTACCTTTTTCTATATAGATGATTTACAAACTCCCACATGTATTCCTCACATGTCTCCTACACCTCTCTTCTCATCTAAACATTCCCTAATTATTTGTCAATCCCTTCTATCCCACAAATGATTATGTGAAAAACTAGAAGGGAGGTTGAATACTTTTACCGATTTAAGTTTATGTTTCAAAAATATATAGATTGAGTTTATGTGATGATTGATGATATTGATTCATAAATAAATATACGCAATCAAATAAATAATAAAGATAAAGTAGGAAGAGATAGAACCGTGACATAAGTATTTATAGTGGTTCGGCTACAAGGACACCTTACTTTCCCTACTTCACTCCCCGAGTACCCAACTCAAGAGTTCGTAAACACTAGCTCACAATCTCCTTATCTGACGGAGAAGTCTCACAACGTCGTTTACACTTTATCCGGTACAAAGCTAAATACCAGGTTCTAACAACGGTAGAACCAACCTTACGTCACTTACACTTTTTCTGGTACAAAGCTACATATCGGGTTCTAACAACGGTAGAACTAACCTTACGCCGCTTACACTTTTCTAGTACAAAGCTAAATACCGGGTTCTAACAAAGGTAGAACCAACCCAATGCTATCTACACTTTACAAGGATGAAGTATATGGTTACAATGAACAAATGATGCACAAGAATCAATATGATGATCTTGATGTGATGATGGAGAATAGCAACAAGGAAACTTGAGCTTGATTTTCTCGTATGCAAACTCGGTAATTTCTTCTTCTAGTAAGAGAATCACCTAAAATGAAATATGAAACTAAGTCTAATCTGAGATCAAAGGTTTAGAAAGAGATATGAGAATGTTAGAGAGATGGGTGAAGAAAACATGGGAAATGACTTGATATTTATAGGTAAAAACTTGACACTGTTCACCCGGATCCGACCAATCCCTCCCAATAGGGATCCGACCAGTGTTAGGCAAGGGATCTGGCAGTCTGATATGCAAATCCGGATTTTGGATATCAAATCACCCAAAATCTTGTGTAATCTTCTAAGATCTTGCTTAGATATGGAAGGATTATGGTGATGTCATGCATGATGTAAAAAGTAATTTTATTTTACATAATTTCTAAAAATAAATGTGTAAGTCACTTTGTGTTAGTTGTATAATGTATAGTTTTTGTAAAAATATTTCTATGTACAAAACCTTGAGTTTATTAAAATGTATGTAGTTTGATGTATGATAGATATAATAAGTTAGAAAACTATTGGTTTAAAACTTATGTATTTTATTTTCTACTTATAATGATTTTATGATTGTTATCGACAAAACATAAAAGATCTTAAAATATAAATAAACATTTTTACGGCTTATTTGTATTAACAGATTATACCTTCCACACACTCTAAACATTCCCTTCCTAAACCTTCCCATAATCACATGTGCCCATCTTTTTTCTCTTTTATGGTAATGTGATTATCAACCTAATCAATCCTTTGATTATCACCCTTATCATCCTCATCACTTAAACCTTCTTCACAACTACAAGCCTAAACTTTTCTCCATATAAGCCTTCCCCAAATCACACCCACATGGGATAACTCACATTACCTTACACCATTATACTTGTTGTACTTCTTATCCCCTTCATTCTCAACATAGGCGCCTATTTTTCACATCAAAACATTCTCTACCACACATTCTCTATTCACTCTTCTTCTTCTATACTCACACAACTCTTTCTCTTGAATTCAAACCACACACACACACACACACGCACACACACTCTTAAAGCTTCCTCCATAAACCTCTTCTCAAAACACCTCTTGGTTTGAATTCAAATCTCACATAATCACCAAAGATTCCCTCACTCACTTTGCCAACTCACCATTCTCAACATTTATTTTTCAATTTAATTTAGGAGGCCCCTTTCCATTACATCAATGAAAACTCACACATATCCCACATGTTGAAATTAAAGTTCAAATTTGAATCACAAGCTTTAGGCTCCAA
The DNA here is from genome assembly GCA_026074375.1 of Tanacetum coccineum. Taxonomy (NCBI): domain Eukaryota; kingdom Viridiplantae; phylum Streptophyta; class Magnoliopsida; order Asterales; family Asteraceae; genus Tanacetum; species Tanacetum coccineum. The sequence continues at coordinate 114,007 of BQNB010001433.1, read as the reverse complement.
ACTATCACATCATGCCAACTCACTCCTTCTCATCTTTATCCCACATGTCTAATAGTTTGAATTTGAAATTCAAATTATCCCTCTAACATCCACACTTCCTCTTCAAGAAAAGGAATATTCCCTTGGCATATTCTTTATTCTTTTGGCATATTCTTTTCTCTCTTAACCATGCCAACTCATCAACCTAACCATGGTTCGTTTCCAACTAAACCATATACATGTGAGGAGTACCCAAACACATCCTTTGTCCAATAGTTCTTCTCCATCTTTTTGATATTGGAAAAACATCCCCAAATCTTCTTCTGAACTACTTCATAAATGTTTTTATCAAATAGATAGTTAAGTTGGTTGACCTTGAGTGTAAGAATGATGGGAAGGTCAAAGCGTGATGTGCAATTAGGAGGTTTAGCAAGAACGTGTATTTATACGCCAAAAACCCAAAAACCGGATTGGGCTTCTGGCACGGTGGCCACGCGCTGACACATGGCTAGCGCGTAACTCTCGAAATGGATTTATCCATTTTGGGTTTTTGGCCTATAATTACCCCCACTTGGCTCTTGTATTCCTCACCTCTTACGAAACATTCTTTCTCTCTTTTTCTCTTCTTTTATCCTCTAATTCTAACACCTATTGTGCTCTTATCTTCTTAATTTATCATTCTATTGAAGAACACATCTCCGCAAGGGAGACACACAAGTACCTAATCCATACTTATGTGTTATTAGTCGAGGGTTTTCTTTCACATACCATTTCTTTTAGAATTGAGTCCCTAGGTTAGGTTAGGACTTGATTCATATCAAACAACTTATTCAATTTGGTTGTAAAGGAAGTCTTGTATCTTTATGATCAAGCCTAGATCATTGGGGATCTAGTTAGGGTTTGGTAAGCTTCCAAGGAGAAGTTTTTAGTGGTCCTAGTTGATCTTAGTGATCCCAGAGGAAAAGTCAAATCACGGGTTCTTAGGGGTGGATTCCGAGGGCGGAATACCGTAGGGAGTAACTCTTCTTAGTGAGCGCTGATCTTAGTGCATATCGGTGGAGCAAAGTTGTAATACGGTTTATAGTCTACCATAAGGATTATACTAGGGTAATAGTATAGGTGTCGTAGACTCGCAACTGGACGTACGCATGGTATAAACCCCCCATCCTGAATCAGTATATATCGTGGTCTCTCTCTCTCTCTCTCTCTCTCCATCTACTTATTGTTGTTATAGCTAAGTAGATCATTACACCACTCGATTTCTTTGAGACTTGAAGTCTTAGAAACTTCAAAGAAGTCAAGAAGACCGTATTCACCCCCTCTACGGTTCTACATATCCAATCCCGTCTTCCATGATGTACGAAAGAGGTAAGATTTAGATAGCTTTACCTCTTCCCGAAGGTAGAGAGACTATTTCTAAATGACTTCCAACCTTTTTACAGGAAGTGTAGATCGAACTTTCGCCTTTGTCTCTGATGGAGAGTGGTTTGTTAAGAAATTTTGATTCAATAATATTTAATAAAAAATTAAATAAAATAAAAATTTAACGTTAATGAAATGCAATTTGTACATGATCTCAACCCTTGAATCCTAACCCTCAAATCCAAAACCCACAATCGCATTAGGAATAAGCTAAACAATAAGAACTTATCGACCCCATCATGGTACCATAGGCGGAAAATCAAGAATCTTGAAATCGGGTTAAACATGTAGGTCATCGTTGGAAATGGATAAAAGTTTGTTTGATGACTTCGGTGTCATTACGATATTCAGTGTGAATCAATATGAAGATCCTCAAGAAGCTAAAGTACTCACTAAAGATTAAAGACATCTAGAAATGTTCGTCTACCAACTGCTGCCACGGTGAACCGGTGACAGTATATTTTAGTTGTTTCTGTTGGAATATATCTATATCATAAATGATTATATGTACAAAAAGTACGTGAGCCTATGGGGTCGCACGCGTTACATTTAGATTCAATTTATATACTATTATTTATAAATTATTATATTAATGATTATTTAAACAATAAGAAAAGAGAAAAGAAAAAAGAATGTTTTCTTTATTGGATAAGGAAAAGGATTGCTTTGCTTGCACTCCAAGTTAAGATGCCTATATAATAAATTCCATAATTTATTATTTGGCTAATCTTGAAACCCTAAGCAAAGAAAGTCTTCTTCTTCTCCTCTCTCCCTTCTAAACCGATCATCTCATATCCCTTACTAGGGTATGGCTTGCACAATTATTGGTTTAAGAATCCTAGTGATTTGTTTTTCTTATTGTTTAACAAGAACTAGCATTCTAATTGAATTGCTAAAACGTGTGTGTGAATAGAGGATTCAACCCTTTTGAATCTTTTATTGTTTCTTGGTGGTTCGATTTATAAACCCTAATTCCAAGGGTTTTCGCGTTGTTGAATTAACACATACGCGTGTTTTCAAGAATATTGTTCATTTGATTTAATTGCTAAAAGGCACACGATTCTTGATCTTATGTTAATTACGTTATACTATGTGTATTCTTTGTCTTCCGTTGCGTACTCGTGATTATTAAAGTGTTAATAGATTAAAAAATCCAACTGTGACATCACGAGCCATCGTATAGTAGATGTAATTACATAAAAATGTAAAATTGGCATATAAGCGGTTTCTTGGTATTTAATTTTATCCCTTTGGGCGATTTTCTTAATAAAGATTCGATCTTTATGGGTGTTAAAATTAATTAGAAGAAACCTTAGGTTGTATGAAATTTTACGTGTTAAAACTGATATATTATTGTGATAATTGGTCGTATTAACTTATAATTACTTGTTTACTTTGAATTATCATAGCAATGAACAATCATAGCATGTATTCATGGATGAATGATTGATAATTGTTTATGTATTGTAATGATTATAGTTAATTTGACATTTTACATGCGAATCAATGATTAAAGTATGATAGACACATAATAAGTAGTTTTTTAGTTGCGGTTTGAATGACACCAGATCACTAAAAAAATTCGTAATTTATTCATATGAATTCAAAAAATTCTAAAATTGTTATGGTAGATCCACGACTCAATAGGCTACAACTTTGTAGTTTACTGCTAAGGTTGGGGAAGACTCCTTCCTTGTCTGGTCGGGGCCTGAAGTCGACTTAAATAAATTATACACTTTTATATGCTAGATGATAAAATATATAGATATATATATACTATATATATAATATAAAATTAATATATATAAGTATATAGTAAAATATATATATTATTTATAAAAAGCTTATTCAACCGATTATATCAATGTATGTGCGGCCCGATAATTTTTTTTTTTGCATGTACAGAAGAGTGAAAGCTTCATGTGAGTATAGTGATTTATATATTTATTTAATTATTTAAATAATGTATAATCCTCGTTTTTAATGATTTGCCATGTCTCGTCCGATTGTACAAAGCTGTATAACAATAATTGTCTTATGAGTGTATTAGTTGGATTTATATTTTATTTTCTTGTTTTTTAATAAGTTAATGACTTAGGCTAAACAAACAAGGGTAATTTTTCCAGAAAAAAAATAATAGCATTACTAATCAAAATATGAAACGAGATTTTATTGATAGATTAATTTAATTGGTGAAGTCTTATGTGTCCACTCGGATGTGTTATCTATAATGTTGGGCACATGCCTCACCTTCCAACAACGAGACTCCAATACATATTTTAAAAGTACTGTTTTCAAAACTAAAAATCAATAAGTTTATCAATGATGAAATTTGCTTAAAACCATTTACTTGCTAGACTTGCACAAGGGTTCGAGGTATCTCGTGGTAAGGCTTAAGGTGTTGCCCTACCTTACTACAAAACCATACTCTAAAATTTTTCTCGCAATTTCTTGCAACTACATGGTTATAGCAAATGGTCTAGGGTTTGAATGACTTTTAATCTTTTTCGGATCTACTAAATGCTTCGGCATATGAGGCAATTATTGGAAAAACTTGTGTACTTGTACACTTGAAGAGTACAGGTTTAGCCATTATTTAATCTTTTCTCGCGGTAAATTTATGATTTTTGGTTTGAAAACATGATTGAATCGTCAATTTGTTTTAAAGGTGTATTATCACTATTTTAAACACATGTTGGTATAGTAAATTTAGTGATACACCATAATATATAACTTAATTGAGTAAAGTTTTTATTATAATCTATGATACGAAGATGTATGCATGCTTCTTAGTACATATTTGACACGTCAAATATTATACCATTTAAAATAAGTCTTTTGCTACCCAATTGTAAGAACACTTGCAATTTCCTTTTACTCGGCGTGAGACGTAGGTAAATTGAAACCCAAGGTGATCATCCACTCATCGTGAGATGATGGTGTTATAATCACAGTTCTTTATTGGGCGACTTAGTCGGGTTAAGCTAGTGAGATCCTTAAGCTCGAGGCATAGATGAGATGAAACATGCTTACTTGACACTTTTTGCTTGATCACAAGTGAATTAAGTAAGTCCTATAATGATGCAGGAATTGCACTTGCCTTGTAATTATTGATCGTCGGTTACCTTTTGAATACACCATTACTAGCAGATCAACTGATGTGATGGCGGTATGTCATTAGGATCCTAGCCTTTAGAAAATTAATTGTTTATAGGTTTAAACATGTGTAGCTAATCTTTTTTAAGGAGTATTATCAAAAATACTAAAATTAAATTTTGTGATTCTTTTAACAGTATTAATGCAACATTAAAACGTAAACGATGGTTTGTTCTTTCTTGAAGAAGACAAATCGAGCCTCTTTTCCTTGTAAGAAAAAGGGAGACTCATTCCTATCTTTTTTTCTTGCTTGAAAAAGTTATAATAGGAACAATGGAATTGTCCTAATTCCAATCAAACTCATAGCAAACTAAAGGGGGCGTTTGGTTTAAGATTTTCAAATCATAGAATTAAAATTTTCTTAGAATTTTAAATGTCTCAGAAATTAAAATATCTTTGCTTGTTTGGTATCAAGAATTTGACATGTATATGTCGGTATTACTTTTAGTTAGCGGTCCCACCATATTTATGTTTATGTCCAAGCAAACAAGCTTTTGTCCCTATAATGAATTAAAATCTCTCATGTATATGAAGAATTTAAAATTCTCCTTTTTATGGAAATTTAATTTGTGGTCCCACCATTTCATGTTCAACCAAACAGGAAATTTTAAGTCATTTTAAATGCAAATACCCTTAAATTCCATGAATTTGCTCCAACCAAACAGCTCCTAAGTAGATTGCATGACTTATATTTTCATATAAATTTCATCACCCTTATTCGATGGTAAATACTCTAAAATATATAAGACATTTAAATAACTAGAGAACATGTTATTGGAGCTAATAAATGATAACATCTTGATTTAAGATACTTTATGAGTTTTTGATTAGAAAATACTAATATTACCGCAAAAGTGGTAAAGGAAAACTATCATGATTCATCCAGTTGTTTGCTTTAACCCAATTAAGGTGCTACATACCCTTGTGGAATTGTAGGACGGTTAAGAAGAAAATTACGTGCCCAACTTTCAAGTTAATAAATAGCATTGATGGACAGTCCCTCACTACCTTAGTATAAGTGCGCTTTTGAAACCTAAAGTAACGTCCTACTAGTAGGATTTTCAAAGAGAGTGAAAAGCGATAAATAGACCCGCTATTTGATCTCCACGGTATGTAACACTTGCAAAATGTTTTCAAACTTCGTGAGCATTATGATTTCAATACTTAAAAAGACTGGGAAGTTCAATGTAAATGTTGTCTAATTCAGTGGGAGATACAAGCTTTATTATCTTGAGATAATACACTACTTTCCAACTATAAACACTCATGGTTTTAAGGATAGCCGTGCATTATTCCTTATTAAACAATGTGGTTCTATATTTACTTGTAATGCTAATATCTGCGACACTATCATATCATTCACATAAACAAACGAGCGTCATGTTATTTGTCTACATATATGATGTTGTGCCATGCACAAGTAGGAGAAATCTTTATTGCGTATAAGGTATAACACATAACAATATGATTAAAGATTGCTCTTGATCGTAAGATAATAAACTAATATCCTACTAGGACTTATTGCCCTATTTAGAACATATGTCAAGATATGATTTATAGACTACTTCAACTAAAATGTTTTAGTGTTCTTGGAATGTCATATATAATAAAGTAATCGATTAACTTGAAATTACTATTGAAGCCAAAGTAGGTGTTCAAATTTACTTTAGTTAAACATGTTTATGTCTCTTGTAAAACCGTAAACATGAAGTCCTGTAATTGTTGCAAGACTTATAACATAAAGTAAGACGTTAACTTGTTATGTCTTTTTATTAAGACATGTACATGAAGTTCTTGAGTTGATAAATGACTTACAACGTATAGTAGAATTTTTTTATGTCTTCTTATAAGGACATGCACATGAAGTCGTTGACTTGTTCAAAGACTTGTATTATAAAGCATGCAATTGGCTTGGAAAAAATATTATACAATTAGTAAGACTTAGTTTGCATGATATGTAAAGTAAAAGAGTATAAGTTTATCTAACATATTGTCGGAGTGTCTCACATTATCAATCCTCATTGAATACCACAATTTTATGGTATGTTCAATAAGGAAAATCAAACTCTATTGGTATTGTTTGATTCAAGATAACTTTAACTACTTTTCCTCCGTAACCTATCAAGATTAGAAAATTGAGTATGTCTTGTATATGCTGAATAAGACTCCAACCTAGAAGGTTAATAAAACACTTACCATCATGTTATGGAATGTGATGACTCATATTGAATTTGTTAACTTTCTTATGAAGCATGATATTAACAAACTAGACTTAAGAACTGTTAATGTATCTAGTGACATCTTAAAAGAGAACAATTTATTTTACTCTACATGCTGAGTATTTATAGAATAGTCCCTATTTACAAAAAGCAAGTGGGAGCGTTTTAGATCTTGAAGAGATACAGTTACAAGATACATAACCTTCTAAACACACTAGAGAATATCATACCGAGGCTAAACATATAAATGTTAAACCTCATAATGATATAATTCTCGTTCATAGATCCGCAGGATACGTCAAACACTTAACTGATATTTATATATCAATGCTGAGGAATATAAGTCAAAGGACCATGGTGAACCTGTTAACCATAAAGATGCATTGTCGAATCTTGAATTCAGTAAATGACTCAAACTATGAATGATAAGATGATGTCCATAAAGATAATCAATTTTGGAACTTAATTGATCTTTATCTAAACGGTTAGACTGTGAAGTTAAAATGAGTTTCTTCAAATAGTAGAAAACTCAAGTGATTTGTTTCTTTGTGGCGAACTTGTAAGGATAATGTTGTACACATATTTAATGCACGCATTGTGACACGATTTTAATCATACTCAAGTAACTGACTGTGATTAAATATTCTTTCTATACGCATTAATTATATAAAGATGATTTATTGTCATACTAGTTTTCATATGGATGAAATATGGCAATGAAATTTCGAAACTCTTTCTTGAATGATTACTATTGTAAGGTGATGAGGTGTCATTTTATACACTTTTTCAGGGTCGTTTAACCCCTTAAATCGTGCATTTATGCCCAAAATAGGTACTTAATCGATCCTTTTAAGGTATTCAACATTTGGAGGAAATACATGTGACTTGGGCTCATTTGGAGAAGAAACAGACAAGACTACAGACCTACACCAACATCTCTTAAGAATTTCTACTCAGAAGCTGGAGACGCAGATTACACGTGACACCATCACAACCCATCTCAAAACGGCGTCACAAGATCTCCAGACGGCGTCAGAATGTACGACCCAGCCCATTATCTAGAATATTCTATTCATGATGGCGTCACGATTAAAACGCGACACCGTCACAACGATTTTCCTATATATACAAATCCGTTTTTAGGGTTTTAAGTGTGTAACTTTAGAGTAAAAGAAAGGGACGAACCCTAGTTCGTTTAGCAGTTTTTAAGGATGATTTTAGGGCCTCAAAACCCTATTGTACTCCTTTCAATTCATGTTTTAATCAAGTAAGACTATCTTAATCATTTAATATGTCTTGTTATGTGATTCTTATCTGTTCTTACTTTATCTTTAACATGCTTGGCTAAACCTTCTATTGTGTTTATTTATGATTGTATGAAACCTAGGATGTAGATCTTAGTGGTGTTGCTTCTTGTGATGAATATGCATGTTAGGTCTTAGAAAACCAGCTTTTGTCTGTATCGCTGTTGATATGTCTAGGAAAACATGATTGTGTAGAATGGATACCATCGGGTAACAGTCTTCATACTACCTTGCCCCTTATATGGTTGATCCACTCTTAATATATTTTAATTGCCTTTAATATACTCTTAGGGGACTTATAATAGTCTTCATACTACCTTACTTGTGCGTTGCCTTAACGAAATATTAAATAGAAGGTAGATTCGTGTAATTTGTTCATGACTTAGAAAATAATTACATAGATCATCACAAGTGTGACAAAGCAACAACACTAGGAGAAGCAATATAGGGAGTAATACATGATTAAATAAACAAAATCTTTTATTATATTGTTATCACCAGTAACGTAGTTTATTATTTAGTTTAATAGCTAAAACCAACCAATCTCTTAAATATATGATTTACTTGCTTTCCTATAAACATAAAAACACAAAAAGAATCTTCTCTCACCTCTTAGAATTCTATTAGACCGTGATCAAGCCTTCCCAACCTATTCCCCTAGAGAACGATAACAACCCCCGAGTCTTGCCTATACTACACTACAACGGTTAGGTACACTGCCTAGGGAGTTGTAAAACTTCTTGTAGAAGTCCCTTACGACAACAGCAACAAGTTTTTGGCTTTTGACGCCGCCTGCGTGGGGATGGGAAGGGAATAGTTAGGTTTTGATCATAGTTTAGCTTAGTTCTACTTACTTGAATCCTTTCAAGTAAGATTTAATTTCCGTATATTAGCTTTCTCGTAGTCTATCTGTTCTTTGTGAAGTCTGTTTTGTAACCCATTCTCGTCAAACACCATAAGAGACGAGAATCCTATCCGCACTCTAGGAGACTACTCCAAACCTAGCCACGAGGGCTATAGGAATACCATCGAGCTCCCCGTAGGGAACAACGTGGTACCTCTTTGATCCGACACCATCCGGTTGGTGCAAAACGGATGCTCATTCCACGGACTTTGGTCTGAGGATCCAAACCAACACCTCAAGGATTTCCTAAAACTAGTGGACTCACTTGACCTTAACGGTGAAAACAGGGAAAGAACGTGCCTGCATTTATTTTAATTTTCCCTTTGCGATCAAGCTTGCAATTGGATTGAACGTCTTTCAGCAGGATCCATGACCACATGGGAGGATCTTACTACCCGATTCCTTGCTTAATTCTTTCCACCGGGAAGGACCGCAAAACTCCGCAATGATATCCTGATGTTCCAACAACATCATGGAGAATCTCTATCCGAAACATGGACTCGTTTCAAGGACTTACTACAAAAAGTCCCTCATTATGGCATCGACCTTTGGCTCCAAGTCCAAATTTTTTATGACCATGTCAATCCCGTCACAAGACGAACCATTGACCAATCGGCCGGTGGCAAGCTTCACGACCAAAACACCGAAGAATCCTGGGCATTATTAGAGGACCTCGCCGTCTATGACAATGAAAGTTGGAACGACCCAAGGGATTTCGCTAAGCCGGTCAAGGTAATCGCACTGCCTCAAGATGTCCCGAGTACATCCGACTGCCGTCTAATCGAGCTCGAAAATCAAGTCTAACGCTTAATGGAAGCTCATCTTGCTCCGACACATCCTACTCAAGTGAACAAAATCACTACCTCATGTGAGATCTGCAGTGGTCCCCACGACACTCAGTATTGCATGGAAGATCCCGAACAAGCCTTTGTTGAATACGCATCCTCGCGTACCGATAAAGCGGGAGGTAAGTGGTATACTTTCAAGCCCTAGCAAAACAATCTTGGTGGCACCTATAATCCATTATAGAGAAGTCACCCAAACCTTAGGTGGAGACAACCTAAAACTCTCAAAATAATTTTTCAAACCTACCTAACCGATTCCAACCCAACGGTTCGATCCCAAACCGTTCTTTCAACAACAATCCTCGAAGCTTTAAAAAACAATCAAACCTTAAAGGATTGGTATCTAATTTCATGGCATCTCAAGACGCTAGACTGTCCAAGTTTGAAGCCGATTTCAAACAACAACAAAGTGAGATGACCAACAAAATCGACACTATGCTGAAGGCCATCACTAATAGAATAGCGGGCACACTACCTAGCGATACGATTAAGAACCCGAAACTGAGTACTTATCAAGTTTTGTCTGCTCGTTCTTACCCAACTAAAGACCCGCAATGCTCAACTCAAACCCACGGTTCGATCAACGCCATCACAATCCATACCGAGCAACAAAGCGCCTCTTATAATAACAAAGAAAAAGAGAATAAGAAAGAAAAGGACAACCTGGAAAATATCCACGTCGACCCTCCTACACCACTCGATCCATCCATTACATTCATCACCAAAAAAGTCCTCAAATTTAATTCATTCTTCGAATCACTCAGATTAGTTCCCCCATCATCCAAAACTAAACTCATTTGCACCAAAGAGGAAGATGGCGATGTGATGTTTATTGAGATCATCCTGAAGGATGACAGTTCCCGCAAGGAGGAACCCGAAGCAGAAGGGCAAGAAGTAGAGTATTTTGACATATTCCCGACTAGGAGTGAACTCGCATATCACAAGTACCTCATGTGTGGCCCAATCCCCTCGATATTTCTACGAAACCCCATTATTATGGAAGGATGCCCCTCAAACCTTAAGATACCATGCAACATTAGGCATGTACATGTAGAAAAAGCCTACATTGACCTTAACTCCCCTCTAAATATCATGACCCAAATGATGTATAATTGGAACTTTGTAGGAAGAGTAAGAAGTCTAAAAATTTTCATAGGAAGCTTCGCTTATGAATGCGACTTTATGATATTGGAGGATACCACTAGCATTATTGATCACGTGCCTGGAGAGAAGGTGTTTTGGGAGACCTGTTCATTGATGAAATCGCCTCGTCATAAAAAAGAAGAAGGAACGGTCATCGTTTAAACAAGAAAATAGAAGGGAAAAAAAAAAAAATCCCAAATTTAAAATGCCTCACACCATGAAATAATTAAACAAACAAGACTAAATAGGTGCGATCACCGATTCATACCCCGCTCGCCTAGTTAAGCAAACTTAGCAATGGAAGGACGCACTATTATCAAAGCTTACTCATTAGGGATGAGTACAAGCAAGACGAAGGAGATAGGAGAGGAGTTAGGCATTTAATGAGTGTATACAAAAGAGTGATGATGTACTACAAATGAGAACTCACAAAGAACGTGTAACTTGAGTCTAGCTACGAGACTCGTAAATAAAGAAAAGCGCTTCTTGGGAGGCAACCCAATTTTAATTTTCCCGCACATTTAGGAATTCTTGTTGTTTTATTCTTTTCATTTTAATTCTATCATGTTCGAACTCTATCTTGTAATCATAGCTTGTTTTGTTTTTTAACCTCGACTTAATATCCAATCAAGTATTTTGCAAATAATACGTATGAAAGGGGGGCATTTATTCGGTTTTTATTTTTTTTTATTGGAACCGAGATTAAGCATGTTAAATAATTTGATAGATTAATTCGCATTAATTTTTTTTTTTTTTTTTTTTTTTTTTTTTTTTTTTTTTTTTTTTTTTTTTTTTTTTGAGTCATAAAAAGTAAATGTCAAATATCAGGTTTATGGCAGCCATTTGTAACGAGAATTAATTATGGAATCAAGTGCAGGAAATTTTTCATCAAAAATAAAATTTTCATTTTCAGAGACAATAGAGATGGCGTCAACATTTACACTTGACCGCCGTCACCACGACGCCTGTGTACGGGGTCAGGATTTTCTGACGGCGTCGAAACCCCAAGTCCAGAAAACTTAAAGTTTTAAATTATTTTTGAAAATAAAACTTGCATAACACTTAAAATATGTACTCTTCTGTTATAAACCTGCAAAACCAATGAATTTGACAATTCTCTCATCTTATCTTTACTGCTTTATCGAGTCAAACCTTAAATTCACATTGTATATTTGCATATCACACATTTTATGCTTGGTATAGTTGTCTTTGTCTTTGATTACAGGTTATATTTGGTGAGAAGAAGCTTGGAAGTTCTTAGGAAGTTTCATTGGACAATTCTTGGATGACGATTTAACCAGTTATCGCATGTTTCTTCTCCATTATTGAGTAAACCAGGGGAGTACTAGTTTCTTTTACTTGTTTTCTTTACCCTTTAATTCGTTTTTATGGGTACTTTTATAGAACATTAGGGACAATGTTCAACTTAAGTGTAGGGGAGGGGGGAATAAGCCATAGAAACTATTCTTTCATTTGCCATTTGCTTTGTCCTTAAAATGATGGGTAATATATCGAAACATAGCATAAGAGGTAATTTTGACCCAAATTTAAATTTTTTTATGACACATACCGACGAAAACCGAGTATTAATAGCGTCTCATGGATAGGAATTTATATTACTAGCACAAAAACCCTCAAATTCCACCCCCAAAATGTGAGGTTCGCCCTTAGATATTATACCTTTAGCTTGTTTGAGTTAAGGAGTGAGCAATCATGTGTGTCTATTCCGTCATTACGGATGTGTATGCGTGGTTTTGTCGCCTTTTCTGGAACATTGGTATTGGTTACTTTAGGATTATGAGAGTGTACCGGTAGTATATTAAATTCTAGAACTTGTTTTTGTGATGCATCCCGAGACCGCATAGTAAGTATTAGGATTTGCTTGATAAGAGGCATTAGGATTAACCCATGTTTTAAACCTGTAATTGTTATGATGGTCACATCGATCATATAACTATCCCACACCCTTTCCATGCACTCATTTTTAGTGCAGGATACCCCTAGTACAACCCTCCGAGCCTATCCTTTTTCACGGTTCTCATAATTTTCTAGTTAAGCCGGACTATTAATGAAGAGCATTGTCACCCTTAAACCAATCGTTACACCCAAATCGCCTTAGCCTACCTTGTATGTACTCATTTTTAGTACATTATTATGTTTAACCCAAGTTAATTATTTGAGTACACGGTTGCTAAGTCCTTATCCTTGTAAATATAGTTTTGGGACGATTGGGATTCATGGTAGTATTTATTTCGCGAAAGAATGGGGAAGAAAAGTTAAGTCAATACCCCCATACGTTTGTTAGATGATCTCCATGTTATTTTGATCCACCTCAAATCGGGTCATTAGTTAGATTGTAAATATCGAGCATGTAAAAGCTCAAGTGTAGGGGTACGTGTTATAAACCCCATGTTATGTATTATGTTATTAAAAAAAAAACAGAAAAGAAAAGAAGAGAATTAATGTAGAGTTGCGTAAAAGATTTGTATACTTCGTATCGAAGTCTTGGCTTAGCAACCAAACCAACGTGTATTCGTGTAAATAATTAGCTAACCCTTCCACTCCAAATTCACCCAAAGCCACCCAAATGTATCCCATCTATTTTTGTTTCCCATATATGTTATCTTACACCTACACCCCACAACCCTTTAAAAGACCTCTTAGATAGTAATGAATAATGTTATAATTTATTATACACCGAGTGAAAGAGAGAATCCCAAACACTTATGTGAGGTGCTAGTATATACTTTCCGTGCTTTTAATTATAAGATATATATATACATGTATATACATATATATATATACATGTATATATACATAAATTTACGGTGTTACGAAACTATATATAAATTTATGGTGTTACAAGTCTCGCCCATACAAGATTTATAGCTGATGAGGTGTCATTTTATATACTTTTTCGGGGTCGTTTAACCCCCTAAATCGTGCATTTATTCCCAAAATAGGTACTTAATCATTTCTTTTCAGGTATTTACCCGTGACTTGGGCTCATTTAGAGAAGAAACGGACAAGACTACGGACCAACACCAAGACTCTTGTAGATTTGTGCTCACAGCGGCTAGAGACGGCGTCACCAACTCTACACGACGTCGTCACAACCCACTTCGTGACGGCGTCACAACCTTTCATGGTGGAATCAGCTCGCACAACGCAACCCAAGATCTAGAATATTCTCTTTCACGACAGTGTCACGATTAAAATGCTATGCTGTCGCAGTGATTTATCTATATATACGAATCCGTTTATAGGGTTTTAAGTGTGTAACTTTAGAATAAAAGAAATGGACGAACCCTAGTTCGTTTAGTAGCTGTTAGGGATGATTTTAGGGCCTCAAAACCCTATTGTACTTCCTTCAATTTATGTTTTAATCAAGTAAGACTATCTTAATCATTCAATATGTCTTGTTGTGTGATTCTTATCTGTTCTTGCTTTATCTTTAACATGCTTGGCTAAACCTTCTATTGTGTTGTATATTTATGTTTGTATTGAAACCTAGGATGTAGATCTTAGTGGTGTTTCTTCTTGTGATGAATATGCATGTTAGGTCTTAGAAAACCAGCTTTTGTTTGTATCGCTGTTGATATGTCTAGGAAAACATGATTGTGTAGAAAGGATACCATCGGGTAACAGTCTTCATACTACCTTGCCCCTTATATGGTTGATCCACTCTTAATATATTTCAAATGCATTTAATATACTCTTAGGGGCCTTGTAATAGTCTTCATACTACCTTATCTTTGTAGCGATTGCCTTAACAGAATATTAAATAGACGATGGGTTCGTGTAATTCGTTCATGACTTAGGAAATAATTACATAGATCATCACAAGTGTGACAAAGCAACAACACTAGGAGAAGCAATCTAGAGAGTAATACATGATTAAATAAACATAATCTTTTTATTATATGTTAATCACCAAGTGAGCTTAGTTTATTATTTAGTTTAGTAGCTAAAACCAACCAAACCTCTCAAATTTATGATTTACCTGCTTTACTATAAATATAAAAACACAAAAATAATCTTCTCTCAACCCCTAGAATTCTGTTAGACCGTGATCAAGCCTTCCCAACCTATTCCCTAGAGAACGATAACAACCCCCCGAGTCTTGCCTATACTACACTACAACGATTAGGTACACTGCCTAGGGAGTTGTAAAACTTCTTGTAAAGATCGCTCTTACGTACACCACTAAAGGTGCGCTGGTCAATACCAAATGGCATGACTTCTTGAAAACTTAAATGTCCTAACTGATCCTAATAGCGGTCTTTGAATATCCTTTTCTCGAACTCTAGTTGGTGGTAGCTAGTCCTTAGGTCGATTTTCAAGTAACACTAGATCCTTGTAGTTGATCGATAAGATAATCTATACTAGGTAACGGGTAAAGGTTCTTCATGGTTAGCTTGTTTAATTCTCGGTAGTTGATGTACATCCTGAAGGATCCTTCCTTCTTTTTGATGAACAATATCGAAGCTCCCCAGGTGAGGGAACTGGTTATTATAAATCCTTTGATCATACGATATACTACGCCGGAGACGGACAACTCTCTGCCTCTCAACATCTAACATGCCTCTGAGTCTTATGTTATTCCCGCTCCAACGTAGTAATCATATCAAACAACTCAGCTCTCTGCTCACAAGCAACTATCGATGCATACCCATCACTCATATTGCTTCGAATCGTTAAAGTTTCGTCACCTAAGGGTATACGAACAACCTTTTTATCATAATGATCTTGTCGTGGTACTTTGTCAACCAACCTACACCGATGATAATGTCGAAATTGCCAAGTTCTATGAGCATTAGGTCTATATTGGATGGGGTGGTTTTAGAAAATTCAGTATACAATCTCAAATGTTGGTATCAACTTCTATGATCTTTCCGTCGGCTAACTCAACAAAGTACTTAGTGTCTACGGTAGATGGGACGATGCCACTTAAAGAGTTAAACTCAGTTAAGGTGAGGCTTCTATAACCTAGGTTCTATGTACTTGCAAAAATTACGTCCTTTGCTTTAACTTCATGTCCATCAGAAGTTTTGTCGGAATGAGAATCTCATAATTTACGTGATTCTAACTCACTAAAAGGTAAGTCAATTGAAGGAAATCTCCTAGTTCTCTTGGTTATAACCCAATTAGAAAGATAAGTTCATTACGTTCTAGAATCTTACAATCCGTAATTACCATGATTACAGGAAGTATGATTTGGTCTCTCCGCTAAGGGTATGGTGTTTCTATATGCTAAGGTTGAGGAAAATCTGGTTAGTTATGACGCTTACGAATGCGAATACACGTGACCGACATGACTCAAGAATACCGCTGCTAAAAATTAATAAAACACTAGTACATAAAATCCCCTTTGACAAATGTAGAGAAAAGAAAGAAATTAAGAGGATGGAAAGTAGGGTAAATTGACAAAATTGTTATGGTGACTACTACCTTGTCATAAACATGTCTCTTCCCTGAATTAATACATAGATGATGCATGCATACCTAATCATAATTTAGAAACTAATAGATGAAATGCTCAATCGTCAAACTAGCGTCTGTTTAAAAATTTATATAGTGTAAACACTATAATTTATAAGGTAGCAAAACAGTTTGTAACGACGGATACAAGACAATTTATATAACGACACAAGATATTTTGTAAGATAGCGGAAAAAAAATTATGAGGTGATAGCAAAATAGTTTACGAGAAATTATGTGACGGTTTATAATGTAATAGTAAGGGGTTTGTAATATGGTAACAAATAGTTTACGAGCTGACAACCAATAGTTTATAAAGTGGCAAAGTAATAGTTTATAAAGGGCACGAAGTAGTTCATAAGATGACGACGAAATAGTTTGTAAATTGATGGCAAATAGTTTATAATGACAACAAAATAGCTCATGAGGTGACAACGAAATGGTTTGTAAAATGATTGCAAAGTAGTTTATAATAGGGTAGCAAAATAGTTTATAAATAACTGTAAAATAGGTTATAAGATGGAAACGAATTAGTTCATTAAATGATAGTCAGATAAGTTATGAGGTAATAGTGGGATAATTATGAGATGTTGGCAAAATGGTTTACAAAATGATATCAAAATAGTTTATAAGGTGTTAGCGAAATGGTTTATAAAATTACGGCAAAAAAGTTTATAAACGACGACGAAATAGATTAAAAGATGAAAAACGAGTTAGTTTGTAAAAATGATTGCGAAAAATAGTTTATGAGATAATTGTAGAATAATTTATAAGAAAATGACAAAATGGTTATAAACGACGAAAGCAAATAGTTTATAGGATGATATCAGAATAGTTTGTTAATCAATAGTGAAATGGTTTATAAGACGATAGTAAAGTGATTAATAAACCGTTTAGCAAAATGGTTCGTAGAATGACGGAAAATAGTTTATAAACGACAGTATCTCTGTTTATAAGACGATGCTAGTGTGGTTTATACGAGAACATCCAAATAGTTCATACTAGTAAATGGTTTATAAAATAATAGTGAAATAGGTTGTAAGACGGTAATAGTTTTGAGGAGTAACTTACATAAATTATTAGAGAATTGAAGTGTAACTAACGAAATCGTCATGACACAAAATGAACAGAGGGTTTAAAATCATCTGCTCAATACACGAAATTCACAGAGAAGTACTAAGCAGAACGTGTTATGGGGGTTACGGTCCCAAGTCTATTAAGTTTCACAAGGCAAGGCAGAAAAATCTCTCCTAAGCATTAGCATACTTTGACGGTGTTAGAAGTTCCAGGCGAGTTTTTACCTTCCCAATATGGTTCGCGACGGTTTAGGTTAGGGACAATCGACTCATGTAATGTCTTTGATTTTCCACATCATAATAGGTATTCAGGTTTCTAATTTTGCCACTTGCGCCTCTAAGTTGTTACGAAACGGGTTTTCCTACAATCTCTACCTCCTATGGCAACTCTCTTAAGTTACTTATTGCACTCCACAGTGCATGGCCCAGTGTGGTGCAACTTACGTTTGTTGTAGTGTGGTAACTTTCCTACATATCCATTTTTGTTATTTGATCTAGCAATGTAAGGGCTACTATCACGGCCTGTTTTTCTTTTATTTTTGTTTGTTTTAAGCATTCTTACCACCTCGGATATCCTGACGTACGAAAAGACCTAATCCATTTTAGTTGCGACCATGTGATTTTTTGGCCTCATGACAGCAATCCCATCGATAGCGTTTAGAGCTTGTAGAATAGGCTCTAAGAGCACTTGTTTTGCCCTTGTTTAAGCAAGGTCTTTTTTGTAAGTCCTACATTTTATTCATTTTTAGCTATTTAACTTAATGAACTGCTTATTAGTGCATATTTATTAGCTTATATATATGCTTAAATATGCTTTGTTATGATGTTTAGTGCTTATCTTGCTTAGTTTTTAGTTTAAAAGTGATTTGTGCAAATTTCTTAGTTAGTACTGTTAGTATATGTAGTTAGTACTGTTTGATTAAACTAGCTTATTGGAGTGCTTATTTGCTGTTTAAACTTGCTTGCTAAATTAGTGATTGTTTATAGCTTATTTGATATCTGGTCTAAGGAGTTTATTCATAAAAATATCAAGTTATTAAGCAAAATAGGTTGAAAACACACTTCTTAAAAAAGGGTGTTTGGCATAAGCCTTCAAAATGTGTCAAAAAGGTTTCAAACAGTTTGGTTACTTAGCCCAACTTTGTGTAGCTTATTTGCAATTTAATAAGCTGTTTTTATAGGTGTCATAGTTTAAAAGTTGACTTTATAGCCATTTTCTATAAGTTGTATAGAACTATTGGGGTAAAAACAGTTCTAGATAGCTTATTAGCTTAAGCTTGGTTTAGCTACTTATTTTTGTGATTTTCATGCATATTTAGGTCTCTTAATTAAGTAGTGTAAGTGTCAGGAAGTTGTGCATTTAGTCGTTAATACTTTTTGTCAAATTTTAGTTAAAGTAGTAAAAAGAAGATTTTGCTTTTATCAAGCTTATTGTTGCTTTTTTGCGAATTTGCAAAATTCTTTTGAGTGTTGATTATTGTTCTTTTAGGTCTAAATTTAATCTGTTTGTAGGTTAGAAGTCCATAAGGATCCTTTAGCTTTCTTAATTTTAAGCTCAAAAGTGCTACTTTGTGCTTTTTGAAAGTCTGTCAAAAATTTTCTAAGTGTTGAGTCAGTGTGAGATAGCTTTTTCCTTTAGCTTTTTAAGTGCTTATTTGAATTTCAAACTCTATTTTGAATGTTGATTATTAAAGCTTATTGGATAAGCTTTTTAGTGGCATAAGCCACTAAGCCATAAGGATCCTTTTGCTAGCTTATTTTTAAGCTAGAAAAGGCCTTTTGGGCTTTTCACCTAACAGTACTAACTCCAAGTTAGTACTGCTAAAGCATTTTTGCTTATTGAAGCTTATTAGCTTATTGTTTTTGCTTATTTATGATTAGCTTAGCTTTTTAGGTTAGATTAAGCCCATTTTAGCTTATTGACTTTTAGTTAGAGGCTTCTTACAGCGTTAAATGCCTTTTAAGAGTAAATTTTAAGTGTTTAATAGTTTTTTATAGCTTATTATCCATTCTAATAATATTAGTAAGGCTAATATATATGAACTTACAGTGCATAGTTAACTATTGCCCTATAGTCTGTCTTCAGCTTATACAAAGTTTCATTTGCTAATGTTGCTTTAAACAAAGCGAAAACAGTTTAGCTCTTTTATTTTTAAAGATTTATAAACAGCTAATCTGTAGACATTCTTTTTCTATATTTAATTTCTTAATTTTAAGTATAAATTTTTTTGTCTTTTTTTAAAGTTGCTTATTTTTAGCTTGTTCAAAAAGTTGTAAAAAAGATGCATAACAAAAACGTTGGGATTAGGGGAGGCCCCAAGTGAGCAAGACTCGAACTCGGGACCTCAACCCCATCACCAACGTTTTATAACACACACTCACTACCGCTGTGCTACAATAGCTCATCCGGTAGTGAGTTGCACCATTTAATTTATAAGGGCATTTTAGCCCATTAAGCCCATAAGCTGTTTTCAGCTTATTACGGCTTATTTATAAGCCCAATTTTCTAGCTTTTATTTTTCGACCTTAATCCACTTTTTGATTGCTTTTTCATATTTTCCAAAACTTTGTTTGCTAGTTTTTTAATTTATCATTTATTTTCTTAATAATGTAATTTTTAATTATTAAAAAATTAAATAAAAATAAAAAAAAATAATTTTCTTTTTTAAAAAATTTTCTTTTGTCATATTACACTTAGGAAAAATTGAAAAACTTTCACAAGGTTGTTTTTGCAAAATTTTGATTTTTAAAGAACGGGATTAAAACCCCGTTCTCGTTTTCTCGTTTTTGAACTCAATTTAACTCCGTTTTCGTTCTAGTCTTCTTTATTCTTACTTTTTAGTCAATTACTTTTAGGAAAATAAAAAAAATTCACTTTAGGATTAATATTTCAAGTTTTAGGTTTTTAGTGTGTCGTTTTTAGCTTCCGTTCTCGTTTTTTAGTATAGTTTCCTTATTTTTCCCCGGTAGTTTTAGAAAACCAAACCCAAATCTTTTCCATTCAAGCATTGTTAAATTCAAAAAACCAACATCTACTTTCCAATTCGCTCGTTCTGTGGGGATAACCCGACCCGGAATATCTTATAACTACTACTTCCGGTTTCATGATTTTGTGGAATTTTGATACCTTTTTATATATTTATATTTATTTATTTTTATATATTGCACTAAGGTTAATAAATTTAGCTGAAATCGATCACCCATGCTAGTGCTTCCCTCACACGAGCACGCTTAACTGTCGGTTCTTAAATTAGATACGTAGGTAGAAAACGTAAATACATATTTTAATCTATTTATATAAGTTAAGTATGTATATTATTTATCATTTATATAATTTTAACAAAATTTCAGCATGACCCGTTCGTGTTTATACTTTTCACAAAGATCGAGAGACATTAATACAAATCACTTGTTCAATTTTGTACATTTCACAAATACGAACAATATTGTATCAAAACCTTTAAACTATTCCGATAAGTAAAAAAGAGAGTATTAAAAAGTACTTGTGTTCATCAATAAGCTATCATAAGGCTCTTAATAAGCAAAGACATAATGATCCCGAACCATAAAACTTAATCGTTAGCTCGTGGTTCTTGGGGCTTTTTATGTGGACGTGGCCTATAAGCCCAAGAAGCATTCATTGCTTACTTTGTTAAGCCAAATAAGCTTAACGTCTCTTCCTTTCAAAAATAAGCAAGAAATAAGCCGAATAAAATATAAGTCGAATCAAATAAGCTCAAACAAAACACCCCCTTTGTTTTCCTTATTGGGTCGAACCAATAATAAGCCCAATAAGCCCGAATAAGCTTTCCCCAAAAGCTTATTAATAAGCCGAACATAAATAAGCCATAAGTATACATTTTTATTTCATAAAAATAACCACGATCACAAAACTATGATTACCTTATAATCTTTTAAATATTTTCGAACCATAAAGTAACCTTTTTAAGGTTTACGTAGTTTAAAAATGTAAACTTTTATAATCCGTTTGTACAACTAGTATATATGTATAAAGATGAACATAAAAGTACAAGATTTATGAGGATTTGATAACTTACAAGAATATGAAGGATTGAGGGTTATGTAAGACTTAAACAACCCAAACGTTGTTAAAATACCCAAACTAACTATTTTAATCAAACTCAAACAATCTTTAGCTACCAAAATCTTGATCAAAGGTGGAAAAATATGTGTGTGTTTGATGGTGTTCGAACAAGAGTGAAAGAAAATAATAAGTGTGTGTGTGTTTTCTTGAGAGAGAAATATTGTGAAAGAATGAATGTATAAGATGAACTTTGGACATATGTATACGAATTCAAAATTGTGGCTTCCAAGGAGTAGGTTAGTCGTGGCGGTATCGGTCGTGAAAAGAAAAGAGGGGAAGAAGGGACCAATTTTATCTCCCAACTTCAAGGAACATAATGCATGTGTTTGATTTTTAAAGGATCAGAGACACACACATAAGTTATTAGTTATATCCGGAACACGTAATTACTGAAAACGCATAGAATGTTTACGAAAATTTCTGAAATTTTAAAACATCAACTAAAACATAAAAACGTGGTCACTGACGAAAGACTACGTCAATTAGCAACCTAGAACGCTTCCGGTAATGATTCTCAGATAATGACGGGACAACTTCCCGGTTAAGCGTAAAAATTTCACAAAACTAATAAAATTCAAAATACAAAACGGAAACGGCTAAAATATTGATCAAAAAATTACGGGGTGTCACATCCTTTCCCTTTAAAAGAGTTTTGTCCTCAAAGCTTAAGAAGTAACATCTACCACGGGTGCAGAGATGGCAAAAAGACGAGGATACTTCTTTTGCATTTGATCTTCACATTCCAGGGTGAACTAATGAACCCTCTTTAGAGTCCCGCCCAACGCACTTTAACATTGAATACGATGTTGCTAACAAGACGCTTGACTTCATCACAAGTCCATGATCACGATAGTTCATCATATGAAGTGGGGCTGTCATCGATTTGGATTACATCTAACGGTATAGCAAAGTTCCGTCAAACAGTCATGTTCTTCAAATTACGATACGTGAAAGGTTACTATTAACTCTGCTCAATTGTTATGGGAGTTTAAGTTGGAGGCCAACGGTTCCTAAATATTGTCCAATGATCATGAAAGGTTCCAATTATAACGGGTTCAGCTTTCCCTGTAGTCAAAATGTACCAACCCCTTCCCTTGGCGACACTTTCAGCAATGACTTGTCTCCGTACTTGAAACTCATGGGGTTTTTCGTCTTACGACACATAACTCTTCTGACGATCTCGGGGCATCTTGAATACGAGCCCTTGATTTGAAAAATCATCTCGGTTGTCCTCATGGATGTCTCTGGACCAATGAGCTGATTATCTCCCAACTTCATCCTAGCAGATAGTGCTCGACAGCTATACGCCCATACAACGCCTCAAATGGTCAGCCCTTAATACTGGTATGGTAACTAGTGTTATACGAAACCACTACCACCAACGGTAATTCTATCTTAACATTTCCAAAAGAAGTCGAGCAATAACATGCCACTCAACATGTCTGTCCAATGTTTGAATGTCCTTCTCACTTTGACGACCATCATTTGCGGGTGTGTAGTTGTACTCATACCAATCGAGTACTAACGCTCTATGAAGTGACCGCGCCAAAATCTAATCGAATCTGCCATGTAACGGTCGGAAATGAACAAACTGAACTCCATGCCTTGAGACTACTTCCTTCAAGTATTGTCTCGTCAACTTTTCCAACAAGTCATCTTCTCTCATGGGTAGGAAATGAGCAGACTTGGTTAGACGATCGATGATTACCTAAATCGTGTCTTGACCCGTTGCCGTCTTTGGCAATTTAGTAACGAAGTCCATTGTTATATTCTCCTATTTCCACTGCGGAATTTCTGGTTGAATAAACAATCCAGATGGTTTATATTATTTAGCCTTAGCTTTGGCACACGATAAACACTGGAAAAAAACTTGCTGAGATAGGTGGCACTTCGTGCTTTTATGTTTTGCCCAACCAAAAAAACTCTTCACAGGTCTTGGTACATCTTATCTGATCCAAGATGGATGGAATACTTTGACTTATGCGACTCATGCACAATCAAAACCCTCAACTCTCCAAAACATGGAATCCAACTCCGGTTGTTCAAACACAACGTTCCGTCAGCACAAGGTTCAAGTTTATTAATCACACCATGTAGATCTTCATTTATGTTCTCTTCCTTCCCTCAGATTGAGCATTCAAAATTTGATTAGGAAGATTCAAACCAATCATCATAACTAAGGCCTGAACTCGCAGTGCCTTAATCCATTTCCTTTCCGGCTCAAGGCATCCGTCACCCGATTATTTCGCCTTTCTTAGGGTGACATCGAATCTCTATTCGTACTCACGTCAACAATTCCAACCATCATCGTTGTCTCATGTTCAACTCTTTCTGATCAAGAATATGTTACAAACTCTTGTGATTAGTGAACACGACGCACTTTGTGCCATACAGATAGTGTCTCCACATCTTTAGGGCAAACACTACTGCTCCAAGTTCTATGTCATGAGTGGTATAGTTCCTCTCATGAACCTTGAGTTGACGTGATGCGTAAGCTATGACTTTCTCTTTTGCTTGCATCAAAACTTGCGCACCAATACCCATTTTCAAAGCAGCAATCACATTAACACAAAGTTCTCACTCCCTTCGGTAAATCAAAATTAGCACACTATACAATTTCTGTTTTAACAGTTAAAATGCCGCTTCCTCTTTTTCGCCCCAATTAAAATTTATGCTTTTCTGAGTCAGTTTGGTTAGAGGTTTCTATATCCTA
This sequence comes from Tanacetum coccineum, assembly GCA_026074375.1. NCBI lineage: Eukaryota > Viridiplantae > Streptophyta > Magnoliopsida > Asterales > Asteraceae > Tanacetum > Tanacetum coccineum. Next base: position 89,660 of record BQNB010001433.1, on the reverse strand, counting down.
GAGAAACCTTCGATAAATTATCGGTAATAATCAAAAATACCTAAGAATTTTCGTATCTTCGTTGGAGTCGTAGGCGTTGCCTAATCCTTGATTGACTCAATCTTGGCGGTATCGACGTGAATGCCTTGACTATCAACAACGTGGCCGAGAAATTGCACCTTCGGGAGCCAGAATTCACACTTAGAGAATTTGGCGTACAATTCCTTATTCTTAAGCAATTCGAGAATTGCCTAAGGTGTACCTCGTACTCCTTATTTCTGCTTGAGTAGATAAAGATATCATCGATGAATACTATCGCGAACTTACCCAAGTATGGTTTGCACATAATCCGAATTCAATGAGATCATGAATTAACTCTGGTGGGGAATGAGTGTCCATTTTATACACTTTTTCGGGGTGCGATAAACCCCCTTAAAAAAAAAAAAAACAATTGCATGTTTTATGCCCAATATAGGAACTTAATCAAGCATTTTTAGGTATTCCAACATTGGAAGGCATTTGGAGAAATAAACGATGACTTGGGCTCATTTGACGAAGAAACGGACATGACTACGGACCTACACCAACATCTCTCAAGAATTTCTACTCAGTAGCTAGAGACGGCGTCACAGATTACACGTAACGCCGTCATAACTCATCTCAAGACGGCGACACAAGATCTCAAGACGGCGTCCGAATGCACGACCCAGCCCATTATCTAGAATATTCTACTCATGACGGCGTCACGATTAAAACGCGACGCCGTCACAGTGATTTTCCTATATATACAAATCCGTTTTTAGGGTTTTAAGTGTGTAACTTTAGAGTAAAAGAAAGAGACGAACCCTAGTTCGTTTAGCAGTTGTTAGGGACGCTTTTAGGGCCTCAAAACCTTAATTGTAGCTTCTCAATTCATGTTTTAATCAAGTAACACTATCTTAATCATCAATATGTATTGTTGTGTGATTCTTTATCTAATCTGCTTTATCTTTAACATGCTTGCTAAACTTCTATTGTTTTTATTTATGATTGGTATAACCTAGGATGTAATCTTAGTGGTGTTGCTTCTTGTGTGAAATGCATGTTAGTCTTAGAAAACCAGCTTTTGTTTGTATCGCTATTGATATGTCTAAGAAAACATGATTGTGTAGAAAGGATACCATCGGGTAACAGTCTTCATACTACCTTGCACCATATATGGTTGATCCACTCTTAATATATTTTCAACTGCCATTTAATTATACTTTAGGGGCCCTTAATAGTGCTTCATACGTATCTTACTTGTGCGTTGCCTATAAACGGAATATTAAATAGACGGCGGTTCGTGTAATTCGTTCATGACTTAGGAAATAATTACATAGATCATCACAAGTGTGACAAATTAACAACACTAGGAGAAGCAATCTAGGGAGTAATACATGATTAAATAAACACAATCTTTTATTATATTGTTATCACCAGTAACGTAGTTTATTATTTAGTTTAATAGCTAAAACCAACCAATCTCTCAAATATATGATTTACCTGCTTTCCTATAAACATAAAAACATAAAAAGAATCTTCACTCACCCTTTAGAATTCTGTTAGACCGTGATCAAGCCTTCCTAACCTATTCCCCTAGAGAACGATAACAACCCCCCGAGTCTTGCCTATACTATACTACAACGGTTAGGTACACTGCCTAGGGAGTTGTAAAACTTCTTGTAGAAGTCCCTTACGACAACTGCAACATGAGGACGATGCGTAATCAAAGGAGTTTATGAAGTTAAATAATCTTTATGAAGTGTACAAAAGCAACAATCCAAGTATGGATCATTGCAAGCATCTATGAGCAGAATCATACATTTAATTGTTAATTAAATCACTAGCTTTGATTTAATTTTAATTATAACTAAGACAACTCCTGAGTATTCTTACAAGCTAGTGGGAACATTATGTTTATTTTCTTAAATCGTGTATGTTGTATAGCATATGTGCAGTAACATTTCATCTAAGCTAGATGTTAATCCTTAGTTTAGAATGAACTTCACTTGAGAGATTTAGGAAATAAAACATACAATCTTGGAATATATGTTTCTTGTTATAAAACATAGGCCGTAAATAAGTCTAACACAACATGACATACCATTTAGCAAGTCACAATGGGTACATATCTTTTGATAAGATAGAACATGAATGAAATCTTAAGTCTGACTGAAGGATTCATTATGTACATCATATTGTGTAGAGGAATAGTTGTAACATGCATGAATGAAAGATGATTTGACAACATTCGTATATAATCAAAAGTCATTAGATAACTATTAAATTGAATATTCTAATGGAATATGCTTGGATTTGGGAATTCATTCCTAGATTTGGATTTTTCCCTAGTAACGAAAAACCTAAGTATATATATTGCAACAATTGATTGTGCAATTAGAATAAACCAATAACCTTGGAGTTCATGAGGTGCCCAAACATTATTAATAAAATATTCATTATTTACGGATTTTAGATAAAAGCATGGTGTTGTTTGTATACACTAATGTTAGTTTAATTAAGATGACACTCAATACTAGTCATGGTAGGATTTCCTTTTGATGATGACCATGTGGACTAGTTATCCTCAATTGAGAGCATAGTTGCATTATACATTAAATAGTAAGAATACTTTACACTTTTAGAAGCTGTAAAAGATGATGGTCTCCAACAGGTGTTTTGCTGATGTCACACACCTTATGGAATATAGCGTGTCAATATCGAGATACTTGTATGTACACGAACAAGATACTTGTATGCACACGAACAAACAATCATCAAATATATTCAAGAACTTCACTAATTGAATTCTAGAAATAAGTATTCTTAAGATTCCGAAAGATCAAAAACTATTTGGATTTAATAAAATCTATGCCTTGTCAACAAGAACGGTCGTCCTATCTTGAGGCATGATTCTTCAGCTAAGATCATCATGCATTGATCTATTTAGTATTTGGATAAGGATGTTAAACAATTTTTATTTTTATAATAAATTAAAGTACCTGATATATTTGTTTCCATTTAATATTAATTGTATCTTATATTTAAATGTTTAAATCCTTGAATAATTATCATTATTATAAATTAGTCCATTGTCGATCAATAATATGGGAGTATTGTTGAATTAAGATAAATTTGAGTGATTGATAATATTCTTATAATTTTAAAGGATGTGTCCGCCAAACTCACATGATACTCACATGATATTCACATGTTTGAATATCGGACTACCCTAACTAACAAGATTACCACTTTATGGATCGCTGTCATCAAATGAATCTTGTAAGCGATTTTCTTTACTCATCATTAGACCTGAGATACAAGCAGGTCTTGCGTGTGTGGATAACATTTCTTGTTATAGTTTAATGCTATCCTGAATAAGGTAGTTATAGGACTACTTTCAGAAGTGCTATGACGAATATGACTAACACGTGTATTCAATATAGAATTTGTTCCTTCAACTAGCTATTGAAGAATGATGCCACTGGGCCCCTCGTTAGATTAATCAGATGTATGTGTGGCCGCACCCAAAGTTAATCTAGAATGTCTTGATGAATTTTGATAATCTTAATTAATTATATAAATGAGAAACAGAATCGTTAAATAATAAAATGACTTAGATCCACATTCATTTTTAACACGGTATCAGAAACAAAGGGATGATAAATGCTTAAATCGTTTAACTGAGACTTTATACAACTACACTCAGGTATTTCCGAGAGCATTAACATGTTGCTAGACGCTTACCAATGTTATTACAATTATTTGAGACATGTCAAAGTGGGAGCTGTTGGGATATGTCCATATCACAAATAATTATATGTCCGGAAAGTACGTGAGCCTATAGGGTCGCACACGTTACGTTTAGATTCAATTTATATAGTTAATATTTATAAAGTATTATATTAATTATTATTTAGACAATAAACAAAGAGAAAAGAACAATGAATGTTTTCTTATTGGATAAGGAAAGGGATTGCTTTGCTTGCACTACAAGTTAAGACGCCTATATAATTAAATTCCATAATTCATTATTTGGCTAATCTTGAAACCTTAAGCAAAGCAAGTATTCTTCTTCTCCTCTCTCCCTTCTAAACCATAATTAAATTCCATAATTCATTATTTGGCTAATCTTGAAACGTTAAGCAAAGCAAGTATTCTTCTTCTCCTCTCTCCCTTCTAAACCGGTCGTCCCATATCCCTTACTAGGGTTTGGCTTGCACGATTATTGGTTTAATAATCCTAGTGATTTGTTTCGCTTATTGTTTAACAAGAACTAGCATTCTAACTGAATTGCTAAAACGTGTGTGTGAGACCATAGAGAATTCAACCCCCTTGAATCTTTTATTGTTTCTTGGTGGTTCGATTTATAAACCCTAATTCTAAGGGTTTTCGCGTTGTTGAATTAACACATACGCGTGTTTTCAAGAATCTTGTTCGTTTGATTTAATTGCTAAAAGGTACACGATTCTTGATCTAATATTAATTATGTTATACTATATGTGTTCTTTGTCTTCCGTTGCGTACTCGTGATTATTAAAGTGTTAATAGATTATAAAATTCAACGGTTTCAATATTTTGTATGTGGTGTCTGCGTTCATATTTTGGTGTTTTGCCCTTATATGTGGTTTAAGCAACTTTGAGGTTAGTTGCAACGAAATTTTCACTTGACATTTGGACGTTAAGCATGGTTCATCAAGCTCTCCATGACCCTTGTTTAGTTTATTTTCGGGCTACTAATTGCGAGTTGTTTTTTGGTTTGGTTCTCACAGTCTCAGCAAAAGGAAGCAAGTTAAGTTAGTTCAAAGCTAGGCACAAGTATTTGATGTTCAATAGTTAATCTCGTTATTTAAAGGAAGCGTACTTGGTTCAAGTTCAAGTACATGTCATTACTATTCTTTCAGATTGGTTCTATAAAATAGCAAATAGATCAATTGTGTTTTTGTGATTACACAATTAACATTACATGTGTATAGTGATAACATAGCTTACCGAGCAAACAATCTTAACTCTAAACTTAATGGACCCAAGCTCACAATTAGGCTTGGGCCTTAACTAATCATCTAACATGTACATGTTCAAGTACCAGCTTAAGCAAGTGTTTCTTTGTTTCAAGGCTTTATTACTATGTTTGAGTTGTTAGCATTATCAAGTGTATCATAATTTGGGATCTACTTGATCTTCATATCAATATAATGTTAACTATTGCAAAAAAAAAAAATAGTACTGATTAAAGATTTGCTAACTGAAATGGGATTCGGTTTTCATATTATATAGTTTCCGAATTTGGTGCTTTTTAGATTATGTTAGTTTCCTGAATTTGACCCCATCACGGTACCATTGGCGGAAAATCAAGAATTTTGAAAAATACGTATCATTGGAATTGGATGAAAGTTTGTTTGATGACATTATGATACTCAGTGTGAATCAATATGATGATCCTCAAGAAACTAAAGTACTGATTAAACATTAAAGATATCGTTCTCTTCCGAGAAAAGTTAGTTGGGACAAAATTTTCACTTGACCTTTGGACGTCAAGCATGGTTCATCAACCTCTTCATGACCCTTGTTTAGTTTATTTTCGGGCTACTAATTGCGGGTTGGTTTTTGGATTGGTTCTCACAATCTCAGCAAAGGAAGCAAGTTAAGTTAGTTCAAAGCTAAGCACAAGTATTTGATGCTCATGTTTGATGTTCAATAGTTAATCTCGTTGTTTTCAAAGGAAACAAGCTACTCGGTTCAAGTTCAAGTTGTTACGTACAAGCTTGCTTAAGCAAGTGTTTCTTTGTTTCAAGGCTTTTATTACTAGGTTTCAGTTGTTGCATTATCAAGTGTATCATCAATTTGGGATCTACTTGATCTCCATATCACTATAATGTTAACTATGCAAAAAGAAAAAAAAAGTAGTGATTAAAGATCTGCTCAACTGATACGGGATTCGGTTTTCGTATTAAAAAGTTTCGGAATTTGGTGTTTTTAGATTATGTTAGTTTCCTGAATTGGATAAAATGGTCATCATGTGATAGGTAAATATAGCTCACCTAGCTGCCTTACGAGGTGGTGATTATATACTGACTAACTATACACAAATTCATCTGATTGATTGTGTATTTGAGCCGTGGTTAATTGGTTCATACTTCATAGTATTTGGGATTTTGATTATCTTAATATTATGGTCAAGCAATTTGAGCCTTGGATAGTATGTGTAAGAAAACTAATTTTGATCACTGATTATCTCTTTTGAATTGAAATGATACTCTGTATTGTTTAAAATTGGTTTACGTTTACTTTGTATTAATGTTATTCAAATTGTATAAAAGCAGTAAATTAACTATCGCCCTGTTTGCATTTTCAAAGTTCCATATAGTCATATTCAAGCATGGGAAAATTACTAAAATAGACCGGTCGCTTAAAGTGTTTACCTTTTCTAGACCTCAAAAAGTAAGCTTCCCAAAATAGACCAGTCGCCTGGTCTCTTAAGTCGCCTAAAAAACTTTTCATTTTTTGTGTAAGTTATTTTTCAGACATGTAAGTCACTTTTTGCCTAAAGTCGCCTAAAAAAGTAGGTCTCCTAAAAACATATCTGAAAAATAACTTTTTTAGACGACTTAAGAGACCAGACGACTGGTCTATTTTGAGAAGTTTACTTTTTGAGGTCTAGAAAGGGTAAACAATTTAGACGACCGATCTATTTTGAGAATTTTCCCTTCAAGCATTTGTGAGTTTTGATTATCGTACGATTTTTGTCATTTTACGGTTTTTGATGAACATTTTAGTAGCAGGGGCATAAAACCAAAGGGTGTTTGGGTTAGTTCATTTTAAAAACTCAGCAGCTCCATAAGCTCTTTTGGATAAGCTAGTCCACAATGGCTTGTTAAAAGACATCCATTTGTGCCAAATAAGATGCTTAGTCATAAGCTATTTGGACTTTGGCTACTTCAAACAACTTTTTGTGTTTTCAAGTGGCAGGTAAGCGGTTTCTAGAACTTTGGTTATCTAATTTTCGCCTGTTACTTTGGCTTCTAGAACTTGGGTTTCATATTTCTTTGTTCATTCTATTATTTATTGTATATTCCATGATCTTAAGTCAAGTCATCCCATTATGGTTTATACTTTACTAATAAAATATTCATCAAATCATCATGGCAATTTTTTTATAAGTAATAGCACTAGTTAGCAAAGTTTAGTATACCCACCAATAGAAAAAACATAGAGTCATACAGAAATACAAAAAAATTGGAAGCAAACAGTATATAAACCATTTGAAAGCATCTAACTTTAGCTATTCCAATGGCGTCTTCTTCAAGCTTTGGTTCTTTTGTAGGATTCTTGGTGATTTTGATAGTGTTATGGAGTGGTAGCTTGTATGCTAATGGATGTTATACGTCCATCATCAGCTTTGGTGACTCCCTAACCGACACCGGTAATGCGAAACACTTGCCATCCATTACTCACCAGCAATTTCCAAGTCTTGCTCCTCCCTATGGCGATACGTTTTTCCATAAACCAACTGGCCGTTGCTCTGATGGTCGACTCATCATTGATTTCCTAGGTAACTTATCGTTTCCACACGTTTGATGAATATTCACCAGAAGATTAATATTCTGTCTAATTCATAATTTGAACAAAAAGGTCCGATTATCATTTTTATTTTTTAGCAAGTTGTTATGTAACATGTGTAGCAAAAAGTGAACTCCAACTAACCTTAAGTAGAACATGTTCTAAGACATCCTTCCTTCAAGTTGGTTCAACTCTGGTCTCTATCATAATGTTGCTTTGGTTTGACCCTTTTTTTGTTTATTTATATATATAGTTCCCGCAAGACTATAAACACCCTCGCGTACATATATCTATACTACTATATAAAGCATTTATAATGTGAGACTCATTAAAAATTAAGATAAGATATCTTGACCATCCATCTTAATTTTGGGAATCACATCAAAAAGTGTTAAAAAATCACCTTTATTTTTAAATTGAAATATTTTTTTATCTAATTATTTTTTATGATTTAATTTCACCATATTTTCTAAAATTTTATGCTCTTTAATTCAACATTCATTTTAATATATTTTTATAATTTTTTTTTACATTTTAATGGTTTATTTTATGTTGATTTAATATTTTTTTTACAACGTTAATAAATCTTAATTAAATATCAAAAAGGTCCGATTATCATTTTTATTTTTTAGCAAGTTGTTATGTAACATGTGTAGCAAAAAGTGAACTCCAACTAACCTTAAGTAGAACATGTTCTAAGACATCCTTCCTTCAAGTTGGTTCAACTCTAGTCTCTATCATAATGTTGCTTTGGTTTGACCCTTTTTTTGTTTATTTATATATATAGTTCCCGCAAGACTATAAACACCCTCGCGTACATATACCTTGTAAATGACAGGGCTTTTTCTTGGTTTCTATAGCGGAGAGTCTTGGGTTGCCTTTCATACCACCAGTTATGTACGACAACGGAACAAAAATTGGGGTTTCTTTGGAACAAGGAATGAATTTTGCGGTGTCAGGTGCTACAACATTAAATTCATCATTTCTTGAAGCAACAGGGATCCGTAGTTTAAAGCCAGACACATCTTTAAGAGTTCAGTTGGCATGGTTTAAACAAGCATTACCTGCTTTTTGCGCAAACACTTCAGGTAACTATTAGTGTATGAGCCTATTTGTTTAGGCAACTATTTTATTGCTACAATAGCGCAACTTCTAAAACACAAACAAATTATAAAAAGTTGTACACGAGTTGACAGAAGAGGCCAGCTTTATTGATTGGTTTATATATCTTGTTGGCAGATTGTGGAAAATTAATAGGACGTTCTTTATTCCTTGTGGGAGAGATTGGAGGAAACGATTACAATTATGCAATATTCGCAGGAAAACACATCGATGAAATCAAACCAATAGTTCCTATTGTTGTTGATACCATCGTCTCAACAATCAACGTAAGAAATTAGTATAATCATGTCTTAGACAATGCAGTGTATGGATTTTCGTTGGCTTAATCAATTTTATGTTGGTAAGTACAGGAACTTATTGAGATGGGGGCTCAAACACTAGTTGTTCCAGGTTACTTTCCAGTTGGATGCTCTTCCATATTTTTGACAATGAGTGGTTCACAGAATAAAGATCCCACAACTGGTTGCCTCATCGAGTTAAATGAGTTTGTCAAATTTCACAACGAAGCCTTGCAAAAGAAACTTTATCAGATTCGGGTGGAAAATCCTGATGTCAATATCATCTATGCAGACTACTACAATGCTCTCATGCAAGTTTACCGCTCTCCAGATATGTTTGGTAAGTTATAATATGTCGAGGTGGAGCAACGAGTTGAATAATAAGTCAAACGGGTTACTTTAACTTTTTACAAGTCAAAACAAGTATAACATTTTGTGAATAATCATTGGGTCATATAAGATCACAAAACCTTATCTTTTTGGTAATAACTTTTTTTTTGGTTATAGATGACTTAAAAATTGTATGCATTGAAAATACTTCTTTAGTAATTTTCGACCCATTTTATTACTGCTATTTTACCCATTTGACATAATATATATAGATAATAATGTTTACCCAAAAAATATATATATATATATAGATAATAACCCGATTATATTCTTTGTCCTCAAATTTACATTTTGCAGGATTCACAAGTGGGGCTTTGAAGGCGTGTTGTGGAGGTGTGGGGCCATTTAACTACAATTTATCGGCGGGATGTGGATCTCCATTAGCTACTGTGTGTGATCAACCAGATACTTATGTTAACTGGGATGGATTACATTTCACGGAAGCAATATACAGAGTATGGTTCAAGAGTGTATATCAAGGGCCATACTCAACGCCCCCATTTTATTCATTGTGTCCTACACCAACTTCATAATTGGGGTCGGATTAACAAGTTATATGTAAGCGTATGCACGCTAGGATATACACTGAGTCATCATAGGTAACCAGATGAAATATATAATTTACATGTATATCTTTTTGTCGTTTCATATATTCTCCCCTGAAAAACAAAAAAACTTGCGTTTGCAATATTGTAACATTGCTTATTCATTTTCTTGTTAGTATTATATTGTGATTTATATAAAGCTGGTTATTTTTAGTATTGAACAGCATTATCTGATTGATTGTTTTTTATTACTGTATCTTACTATTTGTGTCATTTATGGGTTTTAGATGAACATTTTAGGAGTGGGTGCATTAAAATTGATGGGGTTTTGGAGTTAGCTACTTTAAAGGAACTCGTACATCAATAAGCTATATTAGATAAGCCATTCCACAATGACTTTGTAAACAACATCCATCTGTGCCAAATAAGATGCTAATTGTCATAAGCTGTTTATTTAGTCAAAACAAGTGATTGTGTTTTGATAACGCAACAAGTTGCTGATCCAGTAAGCTCTGAATCTAGTTGTCTGATTGCATTTTCAAGTGGCAGGTAATCGGTTTCTAATACTTAGAATTTCTGTTATATTATTGTTTAGATATAATGGAATTGATTCTTCAATATTTTTCATACACCTTCGGATACTATTCTGACGCAACGTGTTCAGTGACAATCTTTTTTGAATTGGTAACCGTTGCTAGACATTACTTAATGCAATTCTTTAATATCCTTTTATTATAAAAGACTGAGTTTTGGAGTATTCAATGTGGTGTCTTCATGATTGAGCATTTACATTTCGACATTAAGTTTGGCCTCTCCATAAAAGATCCCCAAAACTCATTCGGTTACAAAACCCAAACGATCCCCATTCTGCTATAATAACCCACACAAACAATCCATTTGCCAATAAGTTTTATCAGTTTCAAGATGAATGAATAGAAGACTGCAAACAAGATTGGTAAGAGCTAACCCTAATTTCCAGAAAAATATTGATTTTCTGAAGCTTTTTTTGATTTTAATTTCTTTTTGATTTTGAAAATAGGGTTTTTGTGAGAATTGGGGGTTTTTGTCATTTTTGTTTTTTCGGATAATTTTTTGCAGGTTACTTTATCATTGATGTTCCCACAATCATTCTTTTAGAGCTAGCAGTGACGATTTATGCGAGATTTGAAGATTCCTTTACGGTTAGTTGTGATTTTGGGTTTAACAAAGATGAAATTTGTTCAAAGATTAGATTTTGATAATTTAGTTAAATAATCTAATGTTTCTGAATGTATTAGTTTTTGGGGTTTCCGTGTTGTATTTATTTAAATGTGAGATTTCTAGATCCAAGTTTATTAGCTACAATCGATTTTGAGTATGAAAGTTATATGCAAATGGATTTTTAGTTGACATTCATTTTTTATTGTATCATATAAGGTTAGAAACTGAAAGAAGATGATAATGAAGGAGACTCAGGAACTTCAGAATGCATTTGTTGTTTGTTAAATTGAGGTTTCTTCATTGTTTATATCTATGCTAATTTGTTACTAATCATTCTTTATAACACAATACCAAGAACTTGGAATTTTAGAATTGAGTTTATGAGCGATATGCGTTTGCATGTTATTTTTTTATGTTGTCTTTGACTCTTAGTTGTTTGTTTGTTAAACCATATCAGCTATAACAGAGAAACAACTATTTTGGAACCACATGATATGTCTTTTTGATGTTTGTCCATAGTTGAATGTCACTTGCTTGCTACCACTAAGGCAATAATTTTGTTTCGTGTACAATGCAATGAACTCAGAAGTGAAAACAAAATGTATACTACTTTAATGAAAATTTAGAGAACCACTGATTGTGATTGTAGCATGGATTATTTAGTATTTTATCTAGATGTGGCAAAATGGGTGGGTTGGGTAACTGTTTTAAAGGGCCTAAGACGCTAAAATTGTATAAATTGACTGTGAGTCTGTTATCTTCCAAAACTTTATATTTACCTTGCGTGAGTTTTGACCCTTTGCTTTTTCGTAATAGTTTTTACCTTGATCCTGCCACGGTATATTCCTAAACCAACTTTGCCCTGAAAACGTAAATTACTGGAAGTCTCGATGAGATTGTTGTCAGTTTTATTCTGTGTCGCGTCTATATAAAAAATGATGTCAAATAATTTTAGGTTTTAGGGGTTTAATATTCAAACAACATTGGTGTTAATGTTCATGAAATGATGCATAATTTGTTTGTGGAATACAGGACTGAGGGTGAACCGGTTAAATCTCAAACGAGTCGAAGAAGCATGCCTGCTGCAATACATAACCAGTCCTAACGGGTAAGTTGTTTGAAAATGATTTACGGTCGTCTCAAAAATGAAAAGAAAGGATCAAGCAATTTCTTAAGCTAAACTAGGCGAAGTCAACATGTAAATTTTACCCATTTGAGATTCAAGAAATATTCATTCTGTATAATGCACTTTCAGTTACACTGTTATTTGATATCACATCGTTGATCTTTTGCTATTAGCTTGACTGATTCTGAGATCGTTTCATTCATATTTAGTTGCAATATAATTGTATTAGTAAAAAGCAAGTACAAGAAATTGATTACCTTATTCATGTCTTAAGGCTTTAGTAGTTAGTATTGAAAATTTTGATCTTTATTAGCCATTGACTGTACATGCTGCAGAGACCAACAGTTGCTAAATTAAATGTGTGGTTGAACTTGAAAATATGCTGCTATGGAGAAAAAAGGTGTATATGGGCGCATCGACACCAAAACTAAAGCTTGCATCGTTTGAGGTACTTTCTTTCTTAATGGTCATGTATAGGTCAGAACTCGAGTTGTAACTTTGCATAATTATATATGTTCAAGTGCAGATAGATATACTAAACCATGCTTCAAGGCTTCTCAAGGTCGAACTTCCTCTGTCACTTAGATTGATTGGTAAGGATGACAAGTTATTTTTATTGCATGTATCTTTATCAAATATAAATTCACATTATAGTATTGATCCTTAATTGGCAGAATATAAACCTAGAATGTGTGTCGTGCTGTAGGAGTACGAATGCCTCATTTCAGTAAAGATAAAAGTGGTGTTCAGTTTGATCCTAGACAACGAACCCTCTTGAACTTTATAAAAGTGGAAGATAACAACAAGCAAATTGTTAATGAAGAGAACTCGGCTTATTTTAGACGGTTATGAAGCACATTGATGCTCACATATCGATCCATCGAGTGACCATTTATCAGAGCTTCAACAAAATATTTGGTGGAGCATCACAAATCAGGTACTCATAGTAAGAATGACTATTTCGTCTTTGTATCTAAAACTTGGGTGTTAATTATCTTTTCATCATGTAGCGTCTGATCATTGTTTTGTTGTTGCAGTTTAATAAGAATGGAGAGCAAGAGCAGCTGACAAATAAGAATTTAATACCTTTTAGCTTTTTTATATCGAAGTATTCATTTTAGATTCAAATGCCATGACTTTTTCTTAGACATGAAACTGTGACTGGATTTGTAGCATTTAGATTGAATGATAACCTTAACCTTTTTAGTAACTTTCTAACCGCCAAATACTTGAGTAACGATAGTAGAATTAGAATGTGCTTATCTAAACATCACAAATCTCTTATCTTTGTGATTCAGTGTTGACAACCCAAATGAAATTTGTTGGAAAATTCATGGCTATAGGTCTTACATTTCAAAAGAATAGTAAGAGTTTGCATATTTTAGTGGTAAAATTTAAATGCAACTAATTGATGTCATAGGATGAATGCTCCCCTTTTATACTCTTTTCTTTCTTTGAAGCAAGAGACCACACACCCTATGAATGACCTCACGTCTATCTCTATATTTGTATGTATTATACTACGCATTATGAGTACTCCCTTCATAGCTTTTTGCTTTCTTTTGGGACTTGGTTTAATTACATGATCCGCCTAAATTATCTCAATGACTTGCAAAATACAATTCACCGAACAGTTTAGCAAGCCGGTTTAGAAGATGAGAAAAGAAATCTCATTATGTTGAATGAGGGATGATACACACGTATCACTTTTTAAATCGGTCATATTACTATACAATCAGACAAGTGAGACGTAAATACGAAACAAGGTTAAGCACATTTCCGAAAAACATATAAAAAAGCTAAAAAAGCCTCGCTACAAAAGTAGCTTAACAATCAAAATTTTCCCCCAGACTCAGCCCGGTGCAACGCACGGGTGTCGACAAGCCTCGTATTTAAGAACTATTGAGTTGAAACTTAGTTAGACAAATAATAATTGACTGTATTTTATTCCCACCAAATTCGATAATGCAGTATTTATTCCAAATATAATATACCAAGTTTGAAATTTTTTAATGCAAGTCTACAACTGGAAGGAAAATATTATTAAAACCATTTTCAAGCAACTAACTATCTTCCAATGGCATCTTCATCAAGTTTGTTGTTGATTTTGGTGGTGTTATGGAGTGGTAGATTGTATGCTAATGGATGTTATTCGTCCATCATCAGCTTTGGTGACTCCCTTGCTGATACCGGTAACCTAAAAGAACTAGCTTTGATGGTCGGTCAAGTCTTTCCATATTTTTCGCCTCCTTATGGCGAAACCTTCTTCCATGAACCCACTGGTCGTTGCTCCGATGGCCATCTTATCATTGATTTCCTAGGTATCTCTCTTTCTTTATGCATGTGAATAGGAGGAAGTACAGGCGGAATAGGAGGAAGTACAGGCGGGTTCAGGGTACATCAAATAGGAGGAATTGGATGTCACTGTTGGACCTGAACCACTAACAACTAACAAGTCGTTCTAAAAAAACATTATCGCAATAAACCAATGTAGCACGTTGTAACGGGGAGTGTAACTCTCGTAATAGATTACATAACCAAGCAGTCTCGGCAACAACATTAGCAACACCACGATACTCGGCCTCTGCACTGGAACGAGAAAGAGTAGCCTAGTACTTAGACGACCACGACAATAAGTTGTTGCCAAGAAAAACACAATAGCCAGAGGTGGATCGACGAGTTGTGGGGCAACCGGCCCAATCAACATCCGAATAACCAATCAGAGAAAGAGGTGAAGCGGAAAACAACTGAAGCCCATAATCAAGTGTACTGCGAACATAACGTAAAATCCTCTTAAGAGCTGTCTGGTGAGGTTCCCGAGGATCATGCATAAATAAACAAATATGCTGGACCGCATATGATAAATCAGGCCGCGTGAAAGTAAGGTACTGAAGTGCACCCGCAATACTCCGATAAAGTGACGGGTCAGAAACCAATGGTCCATCAGCACCGAGTTTAGACTCAGTGTCCATTGGTGTACGACAAGACTGACAGTTGAGCATACCTGCTCGCTCTAAAATCTCCAGGGCATACTTCCTTTGAGAAAGGAACATACCTGTAGCATCACGAGAAACTGAAATGCCCAAAAAATAATGTAAAGGACCAAGATTAGTCATCGAAAACTCGCTATGAAGAGAAGTAATAATCCGTTGTAGCAGTGTTGCAGATGAAGCCGTCAAAATAATATCATCAACATAAATCAACAAATAAGCAATATCAGAACCCTGGCGATAAATAAACAGTGATGATTCGCAGCGGCTATGAGTAAATCCAACACGTGTAGCGTATCTTGCAAATAGCTGAAACCATGCCCTAGGAGCATGTTTAAGCCCATAAAGAGACTTCTGTAGGAGACACACGTGGTTGGGACGCTGTGGATCCCAAAAACCAGGTGGCTGATACATATAAACAATCTCAGAAAGATGGCCATGTAGAAAGACATTCTTGACATCAAGCTGATGAACCGGCCAATGTCGAGATGCCAAAATACTGAGCACAGTGCGAATGGTTGCTGGCTTAACAACCAGACTAAAAGTCTCATCGCAGTCGACACCAATTTGTTGACTGCTACCATTAGCAACAAGGTGAGCCTTGTATCTACTAAGGGATCCATCTGCAAAGTACTTGTGCTTAAACAACCACATAGATCGAACAATGTTCGTGTCAGGTGGTCGTGACACAAGAATCCAAGTTTTATTTTTAATAAGTGCATTATATTCATCACACATAGCATTTTGCCAATTATGGTCCGCGAAAGCAATATTATAGGATTTTGGTATTGGGGAAATGGTGGAGACATGACAGTTATATTTAGGATTGGGTTGACGGATACTAATACGAAGCCGAGTGACCATGGGATGAGTCGAATTTGGATTAGGTTGATTATGATTTTGGGTTGATGAGTGGGTCACGGCTGGTGTGGGTTCCTCAACCGTGAGAGGAGGTGTTTATTGTTTAAATGGGCTAGACCCAATAGCAACTAAATACATACACGGGCCTAACAATACATACAACTAACAGAATCAATATTTATTGTTTTATGTTGTAGCCGACAGTCTTGGGTTGCCGTTGATACCACCATTTCTGCAGGATATGGGGAGTGATAATGTGGCTGCATAGAAAAGGAATGAATTTTGTAGTGGTGGGCGCGACAACACTGGATTCAAAGTTTTGGAAGCAAAAGGGATTTACAATCCCGTAACAAATGCATCATTAGGAGTCCAGTTGGAATGGTTTAAACAATCATTGCTTGATATTTGCAGCAACACCTCAAGCAACAAAATGATTGTTACTTTATTAGTATTCAAATCCTGTTCAGTAAGTCATAATGAACTTCTGCAAAAAAAACTAGATGAGATTAGAGAGCTTCATCCTAATGTCATCATCATCTACGCCGACTACTACCATGTTGCCATGCAAATCTTACGTTCTCCGGATAAATTTGGTACATTACATGTTATAAAGTCAATTAATAAAGGGTCTTTTCTAATATCATGTTCTTATGAGAGTGGAATTTACCTTCCTTTTGAATTTACAAACGGGGCTTTGAAGGCATGTTGTGGAGGTAAAGGGCCATTTAACTATAACGTGTCAGCGAAATGTGGATATACATCTGCAACCGTGTGTGATGAACCAAATACATATGCTAATTGGGATGGAGTACACTTTACTGAAGCGGCATATCAATTGATTTTCAAGAGTTTGTTTCAAGGACCATACACTACACCCCAATTTAGTTCTTTGTGTCCTACATCAGAGTTAAATGCAATGTCATATATATAAAGTCAATGAAGTCTGTAAATCACTATCATTTTTTATAACCTCATTTGGGCCCTAATCTCTTTTTATACTAGATATTAATGAAATAGTTGGGTGATAGATCTAATTTTATTACACATTAGGGTTGTTGAGACCTTTTTTTCTAAGTTTAACAAACAGTTAAAATGTGAAAGTCCCAAATAACACGTCTATATAGAAGTATAACACTTATCAAGTAGTAAATAACACAAGTAATAACTTTTCAATCGTGTAATGCTTTATTGATATAATCAAAGTATTACAATATGCTATGGATCGCAGTTGAATGACAATGTAAGATCACCATTTGAATAAGTAAACTTGACAATGAATCAAGTTTACAAGCGAACTTGTAGAGTCCCGCTGATAGGATCAGCTGACTAAAGTGTAAGTTCGAAAAAGGAGTAAATGACTATAATAATGACAACAATAAAAGCGATAACATTTACTCCTAAAACATTCTCTATTTATAGTGATATGAGGTTGTATCCTTAGTGGGGGAAGTTAGGACGTGTCAAGAATCCTATGGTGGAAGTACAACTGTATTTAATGCACGTCCATTCTTGGAAACATCCCGCCTATACTTTTGTGAACAGTTCTGCCAATTGTTCACAACTTTCACTAACTCGTACTTTAGTTCGGGCTTTAAGTCAAACACCACTTTGTCCTGCCATAATGCTTTATTGACTTATCCCGCCTAAACTTCACTCAAAGAAGCTAAGTTCAGCTTGCTCTTCTTCAAAGGGTAATAAGATCATCAGGGTATTGCCACCCCTGACTCTCTTTAAACCATCATCGCATTCCTTCTACATATCAGCTGATATCCATCCCAGCTGACGAGTATGTCTTCAAGTAATCTTCGACTTCCTTGACAATGTCTTTGACTTGAATACGTTTGAGGTTGCTCGCTAAGGCTTTGCACTCAGCGAGTCCTTTATTGCTCGCTGATGCTTTGCACTCAGCGACTCTTCATTGCTCGCTGATGCTTTGCACTCAATGAGTCTTTAATACTTAGCCTAATTTCCGTTTAAATCTAGGCAAGGATAATTAGGCTCTGAATTGGCCCAATGGGTTCTAAATTGGCCTAACAATCTCCCCCTATTTGAATATAAATTATGTTAAGTAAAACATTATTATAAGTGAGTACACAGCTTCTTCTTACACATAATTAACATAGAAAATTAACAAAATAACTTCATTCATTACATTTTAGTTTTGGCACATATTATCTAAGTTATGTTGCACAATCTTTCTAGCTTCTACAACGTCATCTCTGGCCTCTATTACATAAATCATCTTACGATACATTTTATCAGCATACTTTGAATCTACTTTGATTGCATTCTGAATTCTAATCAGCTTAAGAGTAGTAGCCAGATGAAATTCTATCAGCTTACGATACATTTTATCAGCATACATAAATCATCTTACGATACATTTTCCCTCTGATGGCACAACCCCTAGAGGAGGAACTAAGTTCCTGTGCATCCCATCCACGACTATGTCTTCCTTCACAAAGACTTCCTTAATGAGTTCAGAGCTTCTTTTCCTTTTCTTCTCTAAGGCAGTTAGTCCAAAAGTTGTTAGCTGAGGTGGTGGAGGGATGCCAAGTTTTCTAGCTTGAGTCTTTAGCCACTGAAATTTAGCCTTCAAGTTCTTGAGTAGCAAATCATTTGACTTGCTTTTTACCTTAGAGGCCAAGGCATGCACTTCAAGCCATTCACTGAATCCCAACATTTTTAATACAAACCTGTCATACACTATGAGATTCAATGGTTGGTTGTCTCTGATAATCCTAATATATGCTTCTTTGGTGGAGTTGTTAACCCTGTAACTTATCTTAGTGATAGGTAAGGGGTCAGCTCTGAAAGTGATATAGTGGTTAAACTCTTCTAGCATCTTTTCCCTCTTGGCCTCATAAGCAGCCAATTCAGCTTCCTGAGCTTCCAGTTCCTCAGGAGTCAGCACCTTTAACCTTTTTTCAGTCTTCTCTTTCTCAGCCTTCAAGAATTCTAGTCTATTAATCTCCTCCATCTGAGCTTTAGCTTCTCCAATGGTCATTTGAACTTCAGAGGTACTAAACTGTTGAAGGTTTGGCAGTTTGGGGGTTGAACCTCCTTCATCCATGAGAGGTATTAGTTGCTTCACTGAATCTTCCTTAGTGGCTTTGCTCTTTCCTTTATCAGTGATCTTTGGGGGAGGAGTTAGGGAGAACTCAGAGGAACTTGTGCTAAAGAGACTTGATGTAAATTGATCAAGAGGAATGTTATTGATGATGATTGGTGGTTTGATGCCTTGTGGCATTATAGACTTCAGAGGTGTTGGTGAAGAAATGGTAAAGTCTGGCATGATGACCTTCACTTTCTTAACAGGAGGTTCTTCCTTTGAAGATTGGATCACCAACGCAGTTAAGATTGGATGAGCTTGTTCAGATGAATGCTCCCCCTGAGCATCAACCTTTGCTTCTTTAGCAGTTGCTGGTTCTGGTGTAGTGTTAATCGGCTGTTGCTCCCTCTGAGCTGGTGCAGGCTCAGTGATATCTGAATCCTTGTTTTCTTGAGTAGATGTTTTCTCCCCCCTCAGGAGCAACTTTGGTAGAAGCTGATGCTGAGTCTATTAGGATGACCAAATCTCTTATTAGATCAACAAGTTCATGAAGATTGACATCAGCCTTGTCAAGCTTCATTACACAGTATTTTAGGAGCTCAAAGACAACTTTAGACCCCTTCCTGACATTTCTCTGAACAGATTTTCCCACTGTGGTTTTGATGACCCTGGTTAATTTCTTCTGAGGATCAACAATCCTGTTGTTCTCTAATGTGTTTAGCGCATTAAGTTCTTTATATAGCGGCTTAAGAATTAGTTCAGGAACTTGTGTAACAACTAGCAATTTTTAGAATGACTATTTTACCCTTTGACTTTTTGGGTCCGACTTGACTTTTATAAGTTACGTGGTTAATTTGACATAAAACCGAGAAGTTATCCTGCACACACTGAAAAATATCTTTGAACGCACACCAACTCTAGACTGATTGTAGTCTACTCATAACATATTATTATTTTTACTTTAAATAATAATTATTATTATAAATTTTTTTTATTTATATTTTCACCGGGTATAATCTCTTTACTCAAAAAAATAAAATAAAATAAAATTTTAGTTTACTCTTAACAAGTATGTTTTAAATGTCATAAAAATGTTACCTAGGTCATGTACATATACATTTACGATTATTACGTAAATGTTTGTTATTACATTAGATTTCGAGCATTTATGGAGGATTATTGAAGCCCAAAGATAAAGCCTGAGAAAATAGGCCCATCTCAAACCGATTATAGACCCAAGTCAAGCCTTAATAATTGTTTAGCGTCTAAAAAAAGGCCACATAGCCCAACTAAAGCCCATTTTGTTTTTGTTGTGATATAACCCTACGACAACAACACGGAAGAAAACACAATTCATAATTACCAGCCGACATTTACCATCCCCATTGGGGATCGGTTCACCCACATCATCCCCACATGTCACTCTTCATCAATTTATTTCTTCACTTTTGCTTTCTTTCATTCAAACAACCAACACTTTAATATAGATTACATAGTCAACTTTACACTTATGATTCTATTGTTAAGATAATTTCTTTAACTACTCTTGTGTTGTTTAAAAGTTTATTGAATCTGTTTGTCATGTTGGAATATATTTTTTTACTAGTCGAAGTTGTAGTTATTCATCCTCCTTAGTATACATGCTTTTGTTTTGTTTTCATTAATCAATCATTATTACCATTTATTAGAAAATTGTCTTTTATTAACATTTTAATTTGTACGAGATTTCTAAAAACCTTTTTCCAACAAAGTTTCAATTCATTTTAATGCTTTTAATCTTCTACTATATATTGACTACTATTTTGATTTAACGCTTCATTAATGAACTTTTGGTAGTTTTGGTTTTTAAGTCACGTGTTTAACATTTGTGGTTTAGGAAATTAGTTTTTTTAAGATACTTTTGTAGCAACATTTCTTTTATCTCGTTAAATCTATCTTATTTTATTAAACAACAGAAGTTTTTGCAAGTCGTTTAAATCCCAAAACAATTACTCGTGGTTATTGTAGGATGAATAAGGAAGTATTTATTGTTGCGTATTGGAGCTTATGAATGGGTCTCATTTTAATCGTCAAACTTTTGCACTTTGTCTCGATGGTCGCGTTTTAGGAACTCGTCGCACGTGTATACTTGTTGATTATTTCTCGAATCTCTACTCTGCGTAAGGTGAGTTTATAGCCCCTCTTTCACTTGTTTTAAATTGCTTTTGCAAATCTCGGGGAGAATACATGCTCATTACAACTTGTTTACATATTCGTTTACAATCTCTTTTACATACTTGATTGCATACTTGATTTCGTAACTCATTTAAAACTCGTTACGGAACGAATACAACTCATATCATGTTAATTAAAACTTGGATACATGAATGTTTACAAACTCATTAACATGATTGATTACAAACTCGTTTTCATACTCATGTCAATTAAGTCAATTCTCGAGTGTGCCAGGTAGGGCACCTTGTATGAGTACATGTCAAATAAGTCAATGCTCGGGTGTGCCAGGTAGGGCACCTAGTATGTAGTACATTCGAGTCAATTAAGTCCATGCCGGGTGTGCTAGTAGGGCACCTAGTATGAGTACATGTCTGTTAAGTCAATGCTCGGGTGTGCCAGGTAGGGCACCTAGTATGAGTACATATCCGTTAAGTCAATTCTCGAGCGTGCCAGGTAGGGCACCAAGTAGGAGTACTTGGGTCATTTCGTCATGCTCGTTGTGGCCAGAAGGGTACCCGGAAGAGCACATGTCCCATTATTTCTTTATTAAACATAGGGTATAATCGTAATCACACATATGACTATTGTATTGGATACAATGGACATGCATACTTTACAAAACTGATTCCAACTATACTTAAGTATTTTGTATCTATTGTATGGGATACAAAATCCATACAAACTTGATTTTTAACATCATACAGTACATTTTTTGATGACTAATTATAATGAGAGAAAGTCATATACTCTTTTAATAAATCTTTTGATCCATAGTTACATACAAAAACCAAATAAACTCACCAACTTTAAGTGACACTTTTAAGGATGTTTTTCTCATGTGAAATAGATGATTGGCATACCTGATGTGCATAGGATCCTAAACAATGACAAGATTACTTTTTCAACGATCTTTTTTAGAGGTCGTCTCTCGTCGATCTAGTGCAAAGATACTCATGAAGAAACGCACCCGACATATTTTAGCTAGCGACTCAATTTGGGGTGTTACAGATTAGTATTCCATACAAGGTTATAGAGAACCAAGGTAGCATTTTAGTCTGGTCTATAACAGTACTGATCTTTACGTGATTTTAATCCATATCTAAATGTGTCCTTATCTTGCCTATAAGATATGCATTTACGTTTACCTTACATTTATTTTGCCTTGCGTAGATTTCATGTTGGTTTTATATAAAAGGCTATTTATATAAATACTAAAACTAATTCTAAGACATTGTGAGTGAAACAATGGCCTCGTTTATTCTTAAGACATCGTGAATGAAACAATGGTCTAGGTTATTCTTAAGACATTGTGAGTGAAATAATCGTCTCGTTTATTCTTAAGACATTATGAGTGAAACGATGGTCTTATTTATTTCGAAAACACCGTGAGTTATACGATGGCCTTTAAAGCTTCTCATGATTTTCTTATAATACCAGTTTTGATGATATTAAAACTTAACATAGTCTGTCGATCCCATTGGTTATTTTACTATTCAACTCTGAGTTTGAACACTCGCCTTGAACTTTTGAAACGGATACGTCATCACGTAACCCACCGTATAGAAACGCCGACTAATTGGAACGCGACTAGCAACTTGTCACCTCGTAACGTGCCGTCCTAGAACACCTACTTTTGGAACACGACTCATTAACGTCTCATTCCTTTCTCTTTACTTATTGTGATTTTGAAAAATTGCATCGTCAAGAAGACAACTTCAAAGTTCGGCAGCTATCAACGACTCATAACCCAATGTATTGCTGACATGCTCTTTCACCTTGAGCAGAACAAGATCAGAGATACCGAGAGTGAATCACGCATAAAGACCCTTGAGACGGACCGCGCTAATGAAGGTCACACCTTCCGACTAGAACATCATTGGGTACGATACAACCAACAGCCCCCACTCCAAAGAGAGAATCTCGAACATCATAGTTAATGATGACATTTTTATTCAAAACATTTCTTTGAAACTCTCGATATATTATTCGCTTCATGGTACATATATTTCCACTCCCTCTAATAATTAATTGTTTGTACAATTAATTTCACATAACTCATTTTAACATCCTTGATATACCTGTTTATTAATATGTGCTTGTTGTAGCCATTTGGTATTAATTCTCCTTAATAATTAATTTTTGTACAATTAATTCATCTATCTTGTTTAGCATCCTTGATATATTATTTCTAGAGATATGCCTCTTTCAACTATTTGTATTTGGTCTCTCGTTTGCATCGATTAATCGTACAGATGGCTCTCTATAGCCTTTTGGTTCATGATCTATTAGAACAATGAATCTCTACATTCATTTTGTTGATCGATATAAATCCTTGACCATCAATACCTTGACTATACTACATTTGTACGGATATTCTTGATACTTTATGATCCATTGTTTTGTTACTTTTGCTACTTAAAATCATTTATAAAGTCTATAAATATGATTTTTATTATTTGATCTTTGCGAAATTTTGTGCTTATTTAGTTAGATTTTTCCTTTTCGTGAAATTTGCTTCGGTAATTCTTTCGTTTGCTTTGATCGATGATCATTCGCTTCTTTTCATAAACATTTTCATTTTTTAAAGCATTCATTGTCCGTAAATCGTTATACTCAAATAATAAATCATTATACTCAATGTAGCCTTTTTACATTGATGACTACTCTTTTTGGAGATTAGTACTCTTCCTTTGGGTTCTTTTGTTCACATTTATTATTTCATTCTCCGATCTTGATGCATGATGTTACTTGATATGTACTTCTCTGATCATTAGTACAACTCATTAGTTCTCAGTTTTCGTAATGTTTTCTTATCTTTTTCCTTTCATCAAAGGTTCTCACGATACTCAATCCGTACCTACATGCACATTGCAAACATTTTATATTTTGCCTTTTATTTGGTATTCGTCTTCTATCCTATTTAGCTATTTCACTGAACTCCTTGAAAATGTTTTGACACATAACCTACGCTAAAGAATTGGAGACACCACCTATGCAGTACAAGGTGCACTATGTTTATCGGCCACTAGAGCGAGCAAACTGTACAAACTATGGAGGATACACTACGAGCTTGACCATAGAAGCAATCGAAATACTAATCTACGTTTAGTAGGAATATGTTACAACAACAGTTACCGTACCGGCAACAAGGCCGCACCATTCGGGACACTTTACGACCAAGAGTGTCAATCACCCATCTGCTAGACCAAGGTTGGAGTAGTCAACTCGCTGGCTCCGACACTTTACCGTGAAATGAATAAGAAGATCATTCAAATACGCAACAAAATACAAGCTGCTAGTAATCACCGACAGAGTTACGCAAATGTGAGGATACGTTTCGGCAAACGGGGAATGTTGAAACCGTGTTATATTGGACCTTTCAAGGTTTAGCAAAGGTTGGAGCTGTCGCTACTGACTCGAACTTTCAAATCAACTAAGCCGAGTTCATAGTATCTTTCTTGTGTCGAACCTGAAGAAGTGTTTATCTGACGAAACACTTGTTGTTCCGTTGGATGAAATTCAAACCAACAACAAGCTTCATTTCATAGAAGAACCGTTAAAATTATAGACCGTGAGGTCAAACGTTTGAAACAAAGCCATACCCTCGATTATGAAAATACGTTGGAATTCATGAAGAGGTCCTGAATTTACTTGGGAACGTGAAGATCAAATCCGAAAGAGATATCCACATCTTTTCGTCGGCCCTAAACCATCGTCGAATACTACACCGTGAGCTTCAGGACGAAGCTCTTTTAACGGGGAAAGTATGTCACACCCCATAAATTCCAGGTCATAATTTTAACCTTTACGTGCATTATTTTGACTTTTATAAGTTACCTGGTTAATTTGACATAAAACCGGGAAGTTATCCCGCGCACACTGAAAAATGTCTTTGAACGTACACCAACTCTAGACTAAGTGTAGTCTACTCATAACATATTATTATTTTTACTTTAAATAATAATTATTATTACAAATTTTTTTATTTTTTCACCGAGTATAATCTCTTTACTCAAAAAATAAAATAAAATAAAATTTTAGTTTACTATTAACAAGTATGTTTTGAATGTCATAAAAATATTACCTAGGTCATGTGCATTTACATTTATGATTATTACGTAAATGTTTGTTATTACATTGGATTTCAAGCATTTTTCAAATACCTTTAAAGACCAGTAAAAGTCCGAAGAATAAGCCCAAGAAAATGGCCCAACTCAAGCCTAAAATATACCCAAACCAAACCTACAAAGATAAACAAACCCAAATTAATCTTGGCCCATACAAAGCCCATTATTTCCTTATCTCTTTTGATAAAACCTACAACTGTAACATCAATAACACAGCGCACCTTCATTCTTAGGTTTTCATTATTTTCTTTTTATGTTATTTTTTGTTCTTTTCTTTTTTAAACGTGGATCACAACAACAATAAGAGAAACAACATCTGCCGCACCCTATCATGGGTCGGTGATTGGTCTTAATTTCCAACCGTCACCTCTTGTTACTTTATGATATTCATCAATTGTATTTCAAATTGTATAAATCAATATATGTTACATTGTCTGTTAAGAATTTATGCATTTTGTTTTAATTTAAGAAAATGTTTGACCACATCATTTAATGTATTTATCTTTAAATTGATACATTTTGAGGTTTTGTTTTAAAAGTAAGTTTTTAAAACGATTTATTATAAATATCTTTTAGAATCAAATTTTAATAGCTTCAACATTACTCAAAACTTTGTGACGTTATAATATAGTTATTAGCTCAGTTAATTAGAGATTATTTACAACTTTTGGTTAAAAATGGAAGTTTAATATGGTGTGTCAATTTCTTTTTAAGTACTAAACGTATTTGCATATCTGATAATTTAGCGTCTTAACTTTTTCAAGTCTCTTAGTTTATTTCATTTTATACTACTAACGTCCAATAAATCAGTTTGGTTCATAAGCATCATTTATAATATAGTTGTTAGGTAAAAGTTAGAGGTAATTAATGATTAATTAGTTTATATCACTTGAGCTATTGGACACGGATTGCCAGTGTGGCAATCCGTGATTGTGACACCTTGTGTTTCTTTAGTGAGTAGCCCGAGTGTAAAAATCCCTTTCTTTTATGTGCATTTCTGGTTTCCGTTCGTGTTATACTTAATATGTGCATTTCTGCCAATCGTTCTTCTACATCGAGGTGAGTTTATAGCCCCTCTTTCACTTGTTTTACATTGCTTTGCAAATCTCGGGGAGAATACATGCTCATTACAACTTGTTTACATATTCGTTTACAATCTCTTTTACATACTTGATTGCATACTTGATTTCGTAACTCATTTATATACTCGTTTACGTGAACGATTAGAAACTCATTTACATGATTAATTATAAACTTGGATACATGAATGTTTACAAACTCATTTACATGATTGATTACAAACTCGTTTTCATACTCATGTCAATTAAGTCAATGCTCGAGTGTGCCAGGTAGGGCACCTAGTATGAGTACATGTCAATTAAGTCAATGCTCGGGTGTGCCAGGTAGGATACCTAGTATGAGTACATGTCAATTAAGTCAATGCTCGGGTGTGCCAGGTAGGGCACCTAGTATGAGTACATGTCAATTAAGTCAATGCTCGGGTGTGCCAGGTAGGGCACCTAGTATGAGTACATGTCCATTTCGTCAATGCTCGGGTGTGCCAGGTAGGGCACCCGGAATGAGCACATGTCCATTATTTCGTTATGAACTTAGGGGTATAATCGTAATCACATATAGTGACTATTGTATTGGATACAATGGTCATGCATACTTTACAAAAGCTTTGATTCCAACTATACTTAACTTTTTGTGACTATTGTATGGGATACAATAGTCATACAAATCTTTGATTTTTACATTCATACATACATTTTTTGATGACTATTATAATGAGTGAAATGGTCATATACTCTTTACAAATCTTTGATCCAACATTTATATTTACAAAAACTTATGAACTCACCAACTTTATGTTGACACTTTTAAGCATGTTTTTCTCAGGTGAATTAGATGATTGGTTTACTTGATGTGCATTGGAGTCTAAACAATACAAGATTACTTTTCAAACGACATGTTTAGAGGTCGTTCTCTCGCATCTTGTGCAAAGGTACTCATGAAGTAACGCTCCCAGACATATTTCCGCTGCAACCCAATTTGGGGGTGTTAGACACCTAGGCACGCTTAATTATAGAGTTCTAATGGGATCCGGTGCATTAGTGATGGTATAAAAATTTTACTTTTTACCCTCGATATTATTTTTCTTTTTACTTTTTTCCCTTTTACCATTTACGTGATTAATTTAACCTAAAACCAAGAAGTTGTCCAGCGTAAAACTGAAAAACGTCATCGGACGCGTTCCGGCTTCGGACTAAGATTAGTATATTTGTTATATGCATTATTTTATCATTTCAAAGTGTTACATAGGTCACGTACACTTCCGTTTACGATTTCTACATTTTCGCGTACATTTTGCGTTTTTCGCGTTTTTGATCAAACGGAACCCCGAAAACTCGTAATCTTTTCACGTAAACTCTAGTTATCGTATATCTCGGGATTAGAGGTCCAAAATTTCATAGATATCCCTCCCCCTACTTAATTTACACTCATGTACACATTAAATTAATGCTAAGGGAATCTTTTCACTTTAGCTCATGGTCCCCTCCCCCTCCCTTGGCTTGGCTCACCCTTTGGCTCCAAGTTTTCTTTGGATCCACTCCTAACTTCTTTGGCTCCAAGATAACACCTTTGTCTCCAAGCTTAGTCCTTCTTATAAATACCATCCATATTTCATTTTTCATAAATTTTACACTCACTAGCTAAACTCTTGCAATTTTCTTTCCTTCCTTTCTTTTGTACTATAACCGAACCACACACACACTCTTGGTTAAGTGTGTGTTGACTTGTCAACCAATACAAAACCCTAGTACTTGGGATCCTCCTATAAATACCATACTATACACATTAGGGTTCTCATTCTTTTCAAGCCACCAAGAAATTTTCTTTCTTCCTTTTTCCTTCCCCTCACCCACGACACAAATACACCCTTAATAGGGTTTCCATATCTTTGATTCTCTTTAAGATATAGTGTTCCTAGCTATTATTCAAGGTTATTTAAGGAAGATGCAAGTGTTGGTTCATTTGTTTAAGGGTTTTTGTTCAAGATCTATAGTTAAGGTTTCAAATAAATTTGGGGGTTTTGCAAGATCTTGGTGTATGTTATAGATCTAGTGTTCAATCTTATTTCTTTATCATTTGTAAGCTCTTTCTTGAACCCCCTTTTGATTTCTTTATTTTCTTATGCTCTTGGTTTAAATCCTATTGTGTTTGTGCAAGTTTTCTAAAAATAAATAAGATGACACATGAACTAGTTATATTTTTATAATTCTTTGATTTACATATTGTTTTGATTGTGAGTATGAGTGACCATGTATGTTGCAACAAAGATGGTGATGAGATTGGAGAAGTTTTAATGATGGTTTTGATGGTGGATTAGTAGTGAATGGAGATTAGGTTAGATTAGGCACTATTGTGAAGTTTGGATGGATTTTTAGAAGCGTTTACGAAAAATAAGGTTGCTGATCCAAATTTGTTTTAGGGTTTTGGGCGACTTAAAAATGTTTTTCATTAGTCAAGCAGGTAGTTTTTGGATAGCTCGTTTCGTATAGATAGTTTTTCATATATTGAACACTAAATCGGACTTAAAACGACCGAGTTACGCTCAAATGAAACTTGAAACATTTTTCGGCAAAACGATTTTTATACGATTAGATCAGGAACAAAAATGACCATTTTGATCCCTTTCAAACCCGTTTCGGCCAAAGTGTAAAACACAAACATGGCCTAAAATTACGTTTCCCTTCTAAAGTCGCGAAAGTTGTGTTAAAAATGCTTTATGAGTGAGATAGACCTAATTTTCGTCAAGTTATTTTCGGACATATAATTTTATATATTAAAACGTTTTCAAGCGGGTTAGGTCCGTTTAGGTTTCGAAAGCCTTAGAAAATATTAATGTAGTGATTTGATCTTATTACGAAGGGTTAAGAGTTTTCTAAGAATGATAAAGCGATACCGTTGAACGTTACTAAAAATAGTAACTTTTCGTAAGAATGTCGTAACGTTTTCAGTATACCATGTCGAGTGATACGGTGAAGCGCCATGTTGGCACCCGTCAGGGCAAGTTTATTAAGCATTTTGCATGCTTCCATTACATTTAGCCTCGGTATCATGAGCTTAGTGCAACGTAAATACCTTTTATGTGAAGTTGTATCTGTTATAACTGTCACATAAGTTTTATAACTTGTGGTCCACAATGCTTTCGTTAAACGTTTCAAATTGTAGGGATTTTACATCTATTTAACCAATTAAACATATCACGAGTACGCAGTGGAAAGATCAAACACGTATAGAACTTATAGTTAACAAGGGATTGAAGATGTGTACCTTTTAGCAAGAAACGTTACACTGCTTTTAGCAATAAACGTTACACCGTCTTCAATATACGCGTGTGTATAACACCACGTAAAAGCACCAAGGATCAAAATAATAATCCCTTTAAGTTTACACACACAATACGTTCTTAGCAAACAACGTGTATGCTAGTACTAGTAGTGTTTAACCAAACGATCACCTTAGATTGACTATCAACTAAACCAAGTAACCCTTCGTGTTCTTGAGGGTCGAACCACAACCAAACAAAAAACCCTTTGTGGGTTTGCTGCTGATCTAACAGGAAGTGAAAAGAAAAACCGAAAACCTTAAAATGTTTTGGTTCGGTCGACTAGGATAAATAGCAAGAGAGATTAGGGATTTTAGGGATTGAAGTTATGAGCTCTCAAGGACCCTAAGACCTCCTTATATACTCCTCTCAACTTGGCTTGCAAGCAAAATCCCCCACCTCCTCATGAGGAGGTGGTTCGACCGACTATAAGGAAAGAGTGGGAAAAACCAAACTTTCCTTTTTTCTGGTTTTGCATATTAGTCCTTTAACTATTAACAACTAATATTTATTCTTGTTAAACTTTTAATGATCGTTTGTTAAACACTAATTAATATATTACATTTATATATTAAAACGTTATTCTACATATTAACGTGTGCGTCCCCTTAGGCTCGAATAAATTCCGGACATATATAATTTATATTTGTTCATATTCCAACACAAATTGCTAAATACTTTTCATAATACTGTGAGTGAAGCAGTATTCACTAAACGTTTTTTATTTTCGTCATTACTTTACCTAAACCTATGAATCACCAACTTTATGTTGACGTTTTAAGCATGTTTTTCAGGTGCTTAGCTTTGGACTTCTCTGATGTGCTATGTGGAGTCTACGTGCAATATGATATCATCTTTCAAGACTTTATTATCATTCATACTCGTTGTCTTTTGAAAACTTAATTATGCTTCCGTAACGTTTTAAATTTATTTTCAAATCTTGTAAGACTTATCCATTTTTAATAAATACAACGAGTTATGATTTTCAAAACGTACATTAGTGGTCTTTCCCTTGATCTTGTGTGATGTATATTATGACGTCACGCCCCCGGACACTCATTCCGTCCAGGCCCCGTCTGGGGGTGTGACAGATTGGTATCAGAGCCAAGGTTATAGAGAACCAGGTAGAATATCTAGGTCTGGTCTATAACCAGTATGTGATCCTTACGTGCTTTTATGTGTGCCTTATACGTGCTTTTGCTATGGCGTATACGTGAGTACCATTTTGCCTTGAGCATGCTATGTTATGGGTTTATCTCTGCCCTGCGTTTATCGTTCCCTGCGTTTATGTTGCTTTGCGTTTATTTTTGCCCTTGGGCTCTATTTTGCTATGAGCTTACGTTTGTCGCGTTTATCTTTTCTCTATGGTTACGTTTTCCTTACGTATATTTCCCTACCTGTTGATATAGAAGCTGTCTATATAAAAACTAAACTTCGCTAGGACATTGTGAGTGACACAATGGTCCCTAAACTTTCCTAAGACATTGTGAGTGACACAATGGTCTCGTTTACTTCTAAAACATCGTGAATAATTACGATGATCTTTAAAACTTTTTTCAAATTTACATTATATCGTTTTGCATAACTTTGAAATTCGTTACAGTCTGCCGACCCCACTGGTTATCCTACTATTCGACTCTGAAGACGACTTTGAACACCCGTCCCATACTGTTGAAACATCTACGTCATCTCATTACGTCTCAACTTCTCTTACTTCTCGTAACTCCTAGGAGCATGCCGATTAATTCGCACACAACTTTAACCTATCACCTCCTAACATCTCATTTTTGGAAACACAACTTTTGAAATACGACTTATTTCATTTTCTTTACTCCGTTTGATTTTAAAGTAAATACTGACGACAAGACAAGGAATGAGATCCACGAGGATCGAGTGTATTGTAACCTAACAAATTGCTAATGCTATCGAAGCTAATACTATCTATGAGGAAAGATTTCACATGGCTCGCTACTAAATGGATTAGGTCATACGTTAGGAAACCAAGGTGGTAAGGAATGCCAACAACAAAATAAATGACAAAAGGCCGTGAGAGCTTACATTGCTAAACCAAATTTCAAGAACGGATGTGTAGGAGAGTTACCCTTCTACAACAAACGTAAGTTGCACCATACTAGACCATACACTTTGAAGTGCAATAACTACAAGAGTGTTGGCCGTGTGAGTAGAAATTGTAGGACACCCGTTTCAATAACGACTTAGAGGCCGTAGTGGTAAATTAGAAATCTGAACCGTGTGAACTGTATTTAGGAGGTTAAAACTTGTAGGAACTTTAACCCGTCAAAGATAACGCTGATACTTAAGGAGAGATTTTTCCTTATCTAGTGAAACCTAAGTAGATTTAGACTGTAATCTCTAAGAGTTTTGCACTAGTACTTTCCTGTGAATTTCATGTATTGTGTGGATTTTCCTAAATCCTTTGTTCAATTTGTGTCATGACAATTTTGTCAGTTACACTTTAATTCTCTAGTAAATGTATGTAAGCTACTCCTTGAGTCTGTTACCGTCTTACAACCCATTTCACTATTATTATATAAACTGCCTTACTGTTATAAACTAACTGGATAGTATCCTACAAACTATTTTAGTGTCGTCTTATAAACATAGTTGTTGTCGCGTTATAAACTATTCTACCACCAGTTTACAAACCGTATGCTGATAGCTTCTTGTTTATTTTAACACCTTATAAACTATTTTGATATCATTATATAAACCATTTTGTCAACATTTTATAATTATTTTACAGTTAATTATAAACTCTTTTACTACCCTATTATAAATTACTTTACAGTCATCTTACAAACTATTTCGTTGTCACCTCATGAATTATTTCATTGTCATTTATAAACTATTTTGCTGTCAATGTATGAACTATGTCGTCATCCTCTTATGAACAACTTTGTGTCTTTTTTAAACCATTACGTTGCCACTTTATAAACTGTTGGGTTGTCAACTCGTAAACCATTTGTTACCATTACATTATAAACCATCACGTAACTTTCTCGTAAACAATTTTTTTATCACCTCATAAAACATTTCCCGTTATCTTACAAAATATCTTGTGTCGTTATATAAACTACCTTGTTTTCATTACCACGAACTGTTTTGCTACCTTATAAACTATATCGTTTATACTGTATAAGATTTTTTTTACATAACAATAGTTTGACGAAATGAGCATTTTATCGTTAGTTCCTAAATTATGCATAGCCTAATCACCTATGTATAATTCAGGAAGGACCATGCTATGCTGGGAGTAGTCACCATAAAATTTTATCAAATTACTCTTACGTTCCATCTCTATTTTCTTCCCTTCCTCTACATTGTCAACGAGATTATATTGTACCCGCATCTTATTAATATTTTACGTGCGTATTCATGAATCGTGTTGTCACGTGTATTCGCATTTGTAAGCATCATAACTAAGTAGCTTTTCTTCAACCTTAGCATATAGAAACACCACAACGTTAGTCGGGAGACCAAATCATGTTTCCTGTAGTCATGAAAATTACAGATTGTAAGGTTCTAGAATGTAATGAACATATCACCCTAATTGGATTATATCCATAGAACTAGAAGATTTTCTTCAATATACTTATCTTTTAGTGAGATATAATCATGTAAATTATGAGATTCTCGTACCGAAAAAACCTTTGTGGATCTGAAGTTAAAGCAAAGGGATTTATAATACCAATTTCCTCTTAGTGGGAAGCTCCAGTATTTGTTGTCAAAAAGAGGGATGTATCCTTTAGGATGTACAATGACTACCGAAAATTTAACAAGCTAACCGTGAAGAACCGTTACCCATTACCTAGTATAGTCGATCTTTTCGATCAACTATGACAATGTAGCGTCTACTCGAAAATCAACCTAAGGACTAGCTACCACCAACTAGAGTTTCAGAAAAAGATATTCTAAAACCGCATTTAGGACCAACGCACCAGAGGTATTCATGGATCTCATGAATTGGGTGTGCGAACCGTACTTGGATAAGTTTGTGATAGTATTCACCAATGATATCTTTATCTACTCAAGCAGAAATAAGGACTACGAGGAACACCTTAGGCATATCTGGGAATTGCTTAAGAATAAGGAATTGTGCGCCAATACTTCTCTAAGTGTGAATTCTGACTCCCGAAAGTGCAATTTCTAGGTCACGTTGTTGATAGTCAAGACATTCACGTCGATACCGCCAAGAGTGAGTCAATCAAGGATTAGGCAACGCCTACGACTCGAACGAAGATACAAAAATTCTTAGGTCCTGCCAGTTACTACTGATGATTTATCGAAGATTTCTCTAGGATAGAGAAACCTCTAACCAAACTGACTAAGAAAAATGAGATATACGAATAGGAAGAGGAAGAAGAGGAAGTCCTTCACCTGTTAACGTAGAAACCTTGTAGTGCACCGATTTTAATCGACAAAACGGAAAACTTCGTGGTTTATTATAACACCTCGCATAATGGATTAGGTACTATAATGATGCAGAAGGAGAAGGTGATAACTTATCGACAAATGAAAGTTCATTAGAAGAACTACTCGACAGACTAACTAGAATTAGGAGCAATACTGTTTACTCTCACTATTTCGAAACACTACCCGTATGGCATGAAGCATACCACGTTTACAAACCATAATAGCATACAACACATTCTAGATCAAAAGGAATTGAATGTGAGACCATGTAGATTATTCAATGATTACGATTGTAAGATTCGGTATTACCTTGTAAAAGCAAACGTTGCAGCAGATGCGCTAAGCAGAAAGGAACAAGCTAAGCCTCTCAATGTGGGAGCCTTAGTAATGACCATTAACTCAAACCTACCGCCACAAATTCATGAGGCACAAGTAGCAGCTCTCAAGAAAGAGAACGTTAAGAACGAGAACCTTCATGGTACGGACACGGATTTTGAGACCCGTCTCGATAGAACTCTCTGCATTAGGAGCAGGAATTGGTTATCACACTATAGAGACTTAAGAAAATTGATCATGCATGGATCACACAAAAATCTAACTATTTCATCCACCCTGGATCGGATGAGATATATCATAGTCTTAGGTAGTTATACCGATGGCCAGACATGGAGGCAGGCATCGCCACCTGTATCCACAAGTGCTTGACGTGTTTAAGGATGAGGGACGATTATCAGAAGCCATCCGTTTTACTGGTACAACCAGAAATACCCCATTGAAAATGGGAAAATATAGCCATGGATTTTACCACATGTAACACCCTCATTTTTACATATAGCAGCAGAAGCTAATTTGGGGTATTACTTCAAGGTACAACAGTCATAATCATAGAAAACGAACAAAAAAGAGTCGTTTATGAAAATAAGTTATCATTCATTAGGCAAACGGGGAAAGTTGAACCCGCATTATATTAGACCTTTCAAAAATTCGTGCTAGAGCGAGAACCATTACTACCCTACTCGAACTCCCAGATCAACTAAGCCAAGTCGATAGTACTTTTCACGTCTCGAACCTGAAGAAGTGTTTGCCTGACGTAACACTTGGTATTCCGTTAGATGAAATCCAAATCGATGACAAGCTTCATTTCGTCGAAGAACCTATGGAAATTATAGACCGTGAGGTCAAGCGTTTAAAACAAAGTCGCATTCATTATGTCAAGGTACGATGGAATTCAAGAAGAGGTCCCGAACTTACTCGGGAACGTGAAACCGGGAAGTTGTCCAGCATAAAACTGAAAAACGTCATCGAACGCGTTCCAGCTTCAGACTAAGATTAGTATATTTGTTATATGCACTATTTTATCATTTCAAAGTGTTACATAGCTTACGTACACTTCCATTAATGATTTCTATGTTTTTGCGTACATTTTGCGTTTTTTGCTTTTTTCATCAAACAGAACCTCGAAAACTCACCACCTTTGCATGTAGGCTCGAGATATCATCTCTTAATATTATTCTTGTCAAAATTTCGAAATATATCTTCCCCTCCTCTTCTAAATGTTCTATACAAGCTAAATTAAATACAAAGGCATCTTTTAACTTTCAAAAATAATAAATGTGCATGTGATGTGTAAGACTTGGAAAGTGACTTCCCATGGAGTCATTCTTATACACATTTATCCTTAAAAACATTTACATGTGACTACTTTTACCACTTTGACTCATCCTTTTCTACCTTGATCATTTTAATTAAACCATGGCTAGACAAAACATGTATGCTTGCAAATTGGCTCAAATCTTGGTTCTTTTCTTTCCTTGTTGATCGAACACATACATATACCCTTATTAGGGTTTTTGAGTTTTCACTTGGTCAATGGTTATGCATTAAAACCCTAAAACCTAACTCTTTCCTATAAATTCAACACTTTCTCACAACTAGGGTTCTATCTTTCTTCCAAGCCTCACCAAAAAGTTTTCTCTTCTCTCTTTTCTTCCTTGTGGCCACGGCTCAATAAAACACACACATTCTTTCCATATCTTTGATTTCTCTTCAAGATCTAGTGTTCCTAGCTATTATTTAAGGTTATCTAAGGGTGTTCCAAGTGTTTGATCAAGGTTTTCAACGTTTAATCAAGATTTAAGAAATTAGGGTTTCAAAATAAATTTGGGGGTTTTGCAAGATCTTGATGTATGTTATAGATCTAGTGTTCAATCTTATTCCTTTATCATTTGTAAGTTCTTTCTTGAATCCTTTTGATTTCTTTTCTTATGCTCTTGGTTTAAATCCTATTGTGTTTGTGTAAGTCTTTTAAAAATAAACAAGATGACACATGAACTAGTTATATTTTTATGGTTCTTAGATTTACATATTGTTTTGATTGTGAGTATGAGTGACCATGTGTGTTGCAACAAAGATGGTGATGAGATTAGAGTAGTTTTAGTTTTTATGATGGTTTTGTGGAGGATTAGTTTGTGAAAGCGAGATTAGGTTGTTAGGCACTATTGTGAAGTTTGGATAGAATTATAGAAGCGTTTACGAAAAATAAGGTTGTTGATCCGAATTTGTTTTAGGCTTTTGGGTGTGTTTCAATAATTTTTCATTAGTAAAAGAAGGTAGTTTTTTGATAGACTCATTTCGATTATAGATAGTTTTTCAGATACGTACACTAAATCGGACTTAAAACGACCGAGTTACGCTCAAATGAAACTTGAAACATTTTTCGGCAATACGATTTTAATACGATCAGTAGCAGTGAGTCGAAAATGACCATTTTGACAACTTTCGAGGTCTGTTTTGGCAAAAGTGTAAAACACAAACATGGCCTAAAATTACGTTTCCCTTCAAAGTCGCGAAAGTTGTGTTAAAAATGCTTTATGAGTGAGATAGACCTAGTTTTTGCCAAGTTATTTTCGGACATATAATTTTATATATTAAAACGTTTTCAAGCGGGTTAGGTCCATTTAGGTTTAAAAGCCGTTAGAAAATATTTATTTAGTGATGTGATATTATTCGATGGGTATTGAGTTTTCTCAAGAATGATAAAGAGATTTCGTATTGATACAGTTACTAAAATAGTAGTTTGTACCGTATTAGCGAAATAGATAATAAGTAGTGGCATTTATGAGTTTCGTTAGTGCGTTTATGGAATTATGGACTTGACAAATATAGGGGACGGTATTAACATCTCGAAACTTGGAACTTTCCGAAAATAGAAAAATTCCTAAAATAGTAACTTTTCGAAAATAGCAACTTTTCGTAAGAATAGCGTAACGTTGATATAAACCTAATGAGTTCGTAAAGACACGTTTTTGCTAAATAAACTAAAGCACAAACACATATGGATGTCTAGTTCTTTTATAAACGTTTTATGCAACGTTTCGTTATTATTTCTCGTTCGGTTACTTTTTTCTCCTCGTTGATTCACTTTCTCACCGTTTGCTTAAGGTGAGTTCATAGCCCTACGTTTTACTTGTTTTATATTAACCTTATAACTTTTTGGGTGAGAACATGCTCGTTTACAAACTTGTTTACTCTAATGATTTAAAACTTGTTTATATGCCCGTTTACAAAACTCGTTTACATGATTGATTTCACACTCGTTTTACTATGAATACAAGTACTTAAAGCTTTTATGAATACATTGGTTGTTTTTACTATGAATGCAAGTACCTTAAAATTTTACATATTAACTAAGTTTCCCTATTGTCACGTAGTACACACTATCATGAACCGTTAAATACTTCGTGTAAGCAAGAATGCTATGAATAGATCTATTGGGGTTGATACCCCCACTCGAAATTCTGGATGAGTATATTAGACAGTAGGTGCATTTTATTTGAGGTAGTACTTGGGTGTTTTGGCAAAACATCAATTTGAGACGAATCTAAAAGACTAGGATTTACACAACTTGTTAAGGCTTCGGCGTCATGAGCTTAGGGTAATATCGTAAACATTTTTGTGTGATATTGTATATGTTAAAATGGTCACACACACTCAGAAACATTGAGATTCACACTACTTTTATTGAACGATATCAGTTACCAAATAATTTTCATGATACTCAGAATGAAATAGAAATTACTAAATCCTTTTGGTCCTCGTAAATATTTTACTTAAACCTATGAACTCACCAACTTTATGTTGATGTTTTTAAGCATGTTTTTCTCAGGTGCTTAGTTGTGGATGTCTATGATTGCTATATGGTGTCTCCTTGCATGGCCCAGTTTTCAAGAATCTTTATCTATTGTTTAAACATCGTTGACAAATTTTAAATCTTATTTACGCTTCCGCATTTGACCCTTTTTAAATCATATAAGTATTGTAACAACTTAATTGATGTTATCGATGTAACAAATGTTTATTTTTAAACGTACCCCCTCAGAGGTCGTTCTTTGTACTTTGTGTGATGTATATTATGACGTCACGCCCCCGGACACGTACCCGTTTGGGGGTGTGACAATATTGGTCGAATTAATATTCTATTTAGTATATAAATTGACGTATCAACGGCATTACATCAAAACTTTTATGGAATGGATTGTTCATTAAGCATAGTCCTAGACATCTCTTGTAAGGTCCTATTCTTTCTTTCTACTACCCCGAAACTTAGAACTTTCAGAAAATAGAAAGTTTCCTAAAATAGTAACTTTTCGAAAATAGTAACTTTTCGTAAGAACGTCGTAACGTTTTCATAAACCTAATAAGTTCGCAAAGACACGTTTTGATAACTAAACTAAAGCACAAACACATATGGATGTCTTTTTTTCGTTTATCAAAACTTTTTTTACATCGTTTCGTTATTTATTTCTCGTTCTAAGGCGCGTCTTATAATTAGGTCGCGGTTAGAGTCTTCGGTTACATTTGTCTCATCGTTGTGTTACTATCTCATCGTTTGCCTAAGGTGAGTTCATAGCCCCACGTTTTACTTGTTTTATATTTACCTTATAACTTTTGGGGTGAGAACATGCTCGTTTACAAACTTGTTTACTCTAATGATTTTAAACTTTTATAAATGTTTATTTGCAAACTCGGTTACATGATTGATATCACACTTTGTTTTACTTATGGATGCAATTACTTAAAGCCTTTCTTTTGGAAATACACTGGTTACTTTTACATTGGACACAAATGCTTTACGTTTTTCCCAATCTTGTTTATGTGTTGCCTAAGTAATTGTTGAAACTTGTATGCCCGAGTTATCATGAACCGTTAGTTACTTATGATCAGTTGGATTGGTAAGTGAGCGCGAGTGTTGTAGATAGATCTATTGGAACTAATCATCCCCATCCGTGTAAGTAGCTCTTTACTGATCAACGGACGTATTACCATGTAGAGTGATTTCGGTGAGCGCCATGTTGGCACCCGTCAGGGAATAGTTTATTAAGCATTTGCATTGCTTCCCAATTACATCTTTGCCTTGGTATCATGAGCTGAGTGCTACGGTTAAATACCTTTTATGTTAAAGTGTATCTGTATAAACTGTCACATTAAGTTTTATAACTTGTGGTCTACAATGCTTTCGTTAAACTTTTCAAATTGTAGGGATTTTACATCTATTTAACCAATTAAACATATCACGAGTACGCAGCGGAAAGATCAAACACGTATAGAAATTGACTTAAACCAAGGGATT
Organism: Tanacetum coccineum; assembly: GCA_026074375.1. Classification (NCBI taxonomy): domain Eukaryota; kingdom Viridiplantae; phylum Streptophyta; class Magnoliopsida; order Asterales; family Asteraceae; genus Tanacetum; species Tanacetum coccineum. Next base: position 49,736 of record BQNB010001433.1, on the reverse strand, counting down.
GAAGGATTGTACCTTTTAGCAAGAAACGTTACACTGCTTTAGCAATAAACGTTACACCGTCTTCAATATACGGTGTGTATAATCACCACGCAAAACCACCAAGGATCAAAAGAATAATCCCTCTAAGTTTACACACACAATACGTTCTTAGCAAACAACGTGTATGCTAGTACTAGTACTGTTTAACCAAATGATCACCGTAGATTGACTATCAACTAAACCAAGTAACCCTTCATGTTCTTGAGGGTCGAACCACAACCAAACGAAAAACCAATTGTAGGTTTGCTGCCGATCGAATAGGAGGGGAAAAGAAAAACCGAAAACCTTAAAAGGTTTTGATTCGGTCGACTAGGAGAAAGAGCAAAGAGAGATTAGGGATTTTAAGGAGTGAGTTATGAGCTATCAATGACCTTAAGGACCTCCTTATATACTCCTCTCAATAGGCTTGCAATCAAATATCCCTCACCATCCTCATGAGGAGGTGGTTCGATATCCCCAGACTATAAGGTAAAGAGGGGGAAAAAATCATACTTTCCCTTTTCCCGAGTTTTGCATATAGTCTTTAATCTATTAACAACTTATATTTATTCTGTTAAAGTTTTAACGATCGTTTGTTAAAACAATTATTAATATCATTACATTATTACTATAAAACGTTATTCTACATATTAACGTGTGCGTCCCTTAGGCTCGAATAAATTCCGGACATATATAATTTTTATTTGTTCATATTCCAACAGCTCCCACTTTGACATGTCTTAAATAAATATAATAACATTGATAAGCGTCTAGAAACACGCCAATGCTCCCAGAAATATCCGAGTGTGGTTTTATAAAGACACGGATAAATGATTTATGAATTTAGAATCCTTTGTTTTCGATGTGCTCATGTTAAAAAGGGATATGATTAAACGTCATTCTATTGTTTATATTCTCGCGCGCGCTAGTATATGTAACTAAGAGATAGAGATTACCAAAAAATGCAATGAGACATATCTAATGAGTTTTCGGGTACGGCCATACACACATCTAATTAATTCTACGCGGGGCCTAGTGGCATCATTTTTCAACTATTGAAGGAACAAATTCTATATTGAGTACAAGTGTTAAGTCATCATGTTTCAAAATCACTTCTGGTAATGAGAAACATTACTGAGTTTGTGTGAAAAGATAGCAAATGTGTTAGAAAGATTCTATACTTTAGCTGGAAATCATGTCAAGGAGTTCTTCTTAAATTGAATCCGCTCACTGATCACAGGTCGATCCTCACGATGAGTTGGTTACTATAACCAAACACGGGGAATGACAAAATCATCTCGCGACGCGCACCCCGCTTTATTGCTAACTGTTTTAATGCAGGATACTTAAAGATGGAGGTGAAGGTACCTGGTTCCAGCTGACTCACAAGATTCATAGCCACATGCTCATACCCGACCGACAAACATAAAGACATCATGAAAGCTCAAGTACATGTTTCAAGACTTCCGCTACTCTGATACTGTACATCTTTCTTGAAGTGACAAAGTATTAAAGTTAAAGAATTTCAATAGGACTCGCTTTCTGTCAACTCTGATACCAAACGCTTTTGAGTGACGAAGTGTTAAAATTAAATAAGTATTTCAAGTAGAATGCAACTTAAGGCTTTTAAAGTCAACAAATCAAGAAAGGTGTGAGCAGCGCTCGGGGTCCAGAAGTCAACAAAGTTGCACAACGCCTCCGACAAAAGACTCTTACAAGATGGTGGAAACGAGATTATATGTTGATGATCTCAAGGTGTTATTCATGATCCACTCAGATTAGCTAGGAAAAGCTCAGATGTGTAAAGTTCCCCCTCCCCCCCCCCATGATCACTGCATATCAATCAAAGTTAATAAATGATGTTTCTCTATACACTTCGCTCAGCTAAACGCTCGCTCTCTCCGCTCTTCGTGTGTATGCGCGTTATGTTTTCTCAGAGAATTGGAGCGACCCGCCTTAGGGGAGATTATTAGGGAAAACACGAAAGTGTCCGGTCTGTGTTCCATAGTAAAGTCGTTAGCTCTCGTTAAGTAATTTTTGGAAACTTACATAGTTAGTTAGACCAAGGCCTATGGATAAGTCCATTAAGCCAAGGCCCATCCGCCTAATGCAAGGTATATATATACACCTCTCCATGCCTTGGAGAGGTGGTTGGTTGGTTGTATGTTTCACATAGGAATGCATTTTATGTTCTTATCTTTCTCTCTCTAAAATACTACCTTCCTTCCCACTTTCTCTCTCTAGTTCTTGTTGTTAAAGATTACTAATATTCTTCAAGTTGGATTGGGAAGTAAGCGCGAGTGTTAAAATAGATTTATTGGGACTAATCATCCCCGTCCGTGTAAGTAGCTCTTACATGATCAACAAACGTATACCATGTCGAGTGATTTGGTGAAGCGCCATGTTGGCACCCGTTAGGGCAAGTTTATTAAGCATTTTGCATGCTTCCATTACATTTAGCCTCGGTATCATGAGCTTAGTGCAACGTAAATACCTTTTATGTGAAGTTGTATCTGTTATAACTGTCACATAAGTTTTATAACTTGTGGTCCACACTGCTTTTGTTAAACGTTTCAAATTTATAAATACTTTTCATAATATTGTGAGTGAAGCGGTATTCACTAAACATTTTTGATTTTCATAAATACTTTACCTAAACCTATGAATCACCAACTTTATGTTGACGTTTTAAGCATGTTTTTCAGGTGCTTAGCTTTAGACTTCTCTGATGTGCTATGTGGAGTCTACGTGCAATATGATATCATCTTTCAAGACTTTATTATCATTCATACTCTTTGTCTTTTGAAAACTTAATTATGCTTCCGCAACATTTCAAATTTCTTTTCAAATCTTGTAAGACTTATCCATTTTTAATAAATACAACGAGTTATGATTTTCAAAACGTCCATTAGTGGTCTTTCTCTTAATCTTGTGTGATGTATATTATGATGTCACGCCCCCGGACACTCATTCCGTCCAGGCCCCGTCTGGGGGTGTGACAACTTAGGCTTTGATAGTCTTCTTGACACGTTTGTTTAACCTATGAAGAGCTTTATTCACATAGTCTTAAAGAAGATCAGGAAGAATGGTCTTGAGAGTGTCAAAAAGCATCTTAGGGAGTCTTTCCTCAAAAGCATCAACAACCATCCTTGGAAATAATTCTTTAATCTTATCAGCTACCTTTTTAGATAAGGAAGATTCAAGATTCTGAATTGAAGCAACCAGAGAAGAGAAATTAGCTAGATGATGACCAAGGGGTCTGACTAACTTGCTTACTCAGTGGAAAGCATTGCAGTTGGGGTCTTTAGATTTAATCCAATTAATTATTTCGGTTATGCACAAACATAGTATCATATCAGTCTCTGGTTCTTCAAAACCCATACTGTGACTCAATTTCATCCCCAGAGCATGGACTCTAGATCAGAGGTCGCCTCCTGCATAATTGATCAGAAACTGAGAATTACAATACAGTGCCCTGAGTGGCATCTTTATTGAACTGAGAGCCATTATATATGGATTTGGGAACCTCCTTCCTAATAAACTTTATTTCTGACTCCGTGTCAAATAGGCTCTCATCAGCATCTAAATTAGCATTAGCCTCACCAAACTGATCAAGTGGGACATCACCCAGCGATTTAATCCCAGACTCCCTCACTTCCTCCTCAACAATAGATTCTTGTATCTACATAAATTTGTTAGTTGAAAGAGTAAATTTGTAATGAAGGGAAGGATCGCCATTTGTTGCCCCTAAGAAGACTGGGTGTGATTATCCAATCCCTTCAAAAGTCTAAGAATTTGGGACTCTTTTCATTGGTGAGTTTGTAATATGGGGAGGATCGCCAGTACGCTGCCCCTAAGAAGACTGGGTGTGATTATCCAGTCCCCTCAAATGTCTAAGAACTTAGGACTCTTTTGATTGGTTCAGGGACCCCTGAGTATGAGTAAAGTTCAATTTATATAGGGGTCTGACTTTTATGCACTAGATGTGTTTATCCTAGAAAGGTTTAGAGTTTTCAGGGTCAATATTGGGCATTCTTAACCTAGCGTATCATTCTCAAGCGCAGACTTAGAGTGTACAAAAAATTTAGGAATGTAAGTGTTGACTCTACATCTCTATTGGGTCGGGGGTAGCCCTATTCTTCACCACTTTCTCCTAGAGAAGTTTGAGAGTGGCTTCTTGCAGTTCCTCTTATATTTAAATGACTGTTACCTTTTCGGCATCAGCGGTCTTAGGCTGGTTTCTTATCTCCTCTGCCGATTTAAAGGCATCTATACTCTGGATGGCATCAGCGGTGGCCCAAGGTTCCTCAACAGGCTGAGTATCAGTAACTTGTGGAGATGTAGTGACGTACCACACATTATTAACACCCCCCCATCTCCCGCTACCCCCAATTCATGACAGTTTTCAAGTCTCTGGTTTAGAGGAAGCTTATGGTTTTCTTCCTTTCTTTGACTTTTTGTAGTTGTTGCTTTGGACTATAGTGACAGGTTGCACAATGGTTTATGGACAAGGACTCTTATCAGCAGTTGTCATCAGTGTTCACGCTAATACATCCGAGAGGGTGGGATCAAAGACCTTGACGGGTTCAGGTGAAATATTGCCATATAACACATTATGGAGCAGTTAAAAGGTAAAACTCATTCTCAAATGGCTGTTTTAAAGAAGTGGTGATATGTGGTGAGGTTTAAAAGTCTTGAGCTTGTCATTTTTTTAGGCGTCTCTAAGCAGATGTTCAATGACGAGGGATTAAAACTCTTGTGTAGTAAATGTTCGATTTTCTTTCCTTCTTGCCAGGATGTAATTGGACAATTAGGTCAGAGAATAGAATATTGATGATGACATCAAATAACGTCTATTTTATAGCATCATTTATTCCATCTTTATTGCCCATTTTACATTATTTATGATGAATTGATACTTAATTATTTATATTAATTATTTGCAGTAAATATGGAGCAATTGGAGAAGTTTAGCTAAAAGACGCACATTTTGGAGCATAAACGAAAAAATCAAGAATCTGCTGATCTAACAGTCAATACGCCTTATCCATCAAGGAAGATACGACGTATCTGCGCCTAAACTTCACAAGAAACCACAAAGACTTAAAGACCAATACGCCGTATCCAGAAGATATCATACATCGTATTCACGGATAAACTCAAAGAATATTCTGTAATATTATAAATGTGGTCCCTACTCCAAGAAACCCTCATACGCCGTATTAAACTCAACCAATACGGCGTACCGACTTGATTCCAGACGTGTATAAATACAATACCCTAAACACGATTTTAGGGTGTGCTTAAATATATTTTTGAAATCCTAACCACAAAAGTTAATTTTAGAAGCCAGGAAGAGCAAGGAAGGTCTCGCAACGTGCTTCATTCCATAGGAAACACTTTGTAATTCCCATACTCTTAATAATCCTTATAGTTTTGGTATCATTCGTTTAACTCAGTTAGTTTACCTTGGTCTTTGGTTTATTATGCTTGTATTCGTTACAATGGTTATCTGCTAATACCTTTAGGTATTAGCCATCGTTATGATAATTTAATGTTTGGTTTTTTTATTACTTTGTTGGGAAAATAGATTGTAACAGACTTAATACTGGTAGTATAACAGTTAAGTCTGGTAGTAATAGTTAGTTATGTTAGTATTAAGTTAATACTGGCAGTACTTAGTTAAGTCTGGCAGTACTAAGTTAGTACTAGTAGAGTAGTTAGTACTGGTCATAGTTAGTTCTGTTTATAGTTAAGTCTGTGTATGTAACAGAATAGTAATAGTTATCTTAGAGATATCTTAGGAGATATCTTAGGAAAGTGATATGTATTATCCTTTGACGTTTGTTAAAGACCATTAGGTTTCCCTTGTGTATAAGAGGAACCCTAAAGGCACCAATGTTAAGAACAACGTTTGAGAAATATCAATAGAAGCATAGAGCTTTATAGCAATATTAGTTATTTTCATTTTCTTTATTTCTTGTGGTAAGATTCCGCATTTACACTTGATTTTCATAGTCAGTGTCTCTCATAATAGTTGATTTGGATTTATCCACGTTATCTATCGTCTTACAAAGGCTGGTCAGATTCCAAACCCAAGGACCTAAAGTGGTATCAGAGCCAGTCGAGGGGACTCTGAGAAGAATGAATCACCTAGATCACAAACAAAACACACTATCACAACTCTATACAAAAAAAAAAAATTGTCTCAACCTGCAATGATGAGTTCTCACAACATCTTAGTGATGAAGAATCAAACCATGAAGATGCATCAGACATGGTGCTGCAACTAAACAACAACAATAGATGATTCCTAAACACTGCTATCTCAAATATCAAACTCCCCAATTCCTGAAGAAGGAGGAGGTATGATATATGGGCATGGAAAATGGAGGATTACCATGAGTACATTTGCATAATGAAGTATCGGAAGGTAATACAGAATGGAAACTCCCAAGAAGAGTATAGTCAACTCGATAGGATGGTATTGTTGAGTACTGTCACCAGTGTTACTACTGTAGAATTTCAAGCTGTTGAAAAGGATAGGAAAGCTAAGAATATCTTGTTGATGGCCATTCCAAAAAGAACATATGAGAGATTTAATGGAATGGATGATGCAAAAGGAAATTTGTGGAAGCCATAGAACTAGGTTTTTTGGTGGTAATGTTAATCAAAGAAAATGCAGAAGGTTGTTTTTTCAAACAACAGTTTGATAGCATTTAAATATCCAATTCAGAAGGGTTAGAAAAAGGTTTATGACAGATTTTCAATCAGCTACTTTCTCAATTGGAAGTAATGGTTCTGAAGTGTCAACTAAAGATGCAAAATCATAAGTTTCTCAGATTGTGCCCCTAGCATGGTCCCAATCGGCAATGACAATGAGATACTAATCAGAGATTACATTTTATCTATTGATGATTTTGTACAATAACTTAGAGTTTTTGAGCAAGAAATTCAAGGTGTCAAAAACATCTTCAAAGTGCTCAAAATGTAGCTTTTATTTTCACAAAGCAAAAGTAAGCACCAATAAGGTTAAGTCAAGTTTTTGTGGTGCATACAGTCCGTGTATCCTTATACTTCTTCAGAACCAATTTCCCCATGAAAAAGAAAGTTCATCGCTGGTTTTTGCTGCTGAAGTAATCTATCTCCCTTTTGCCAAACAAACGAGGATTTGGACTTACTTTTGGAAGACTTGGAACATGATTTATGATGTAGATATTGAAGAAATGGCACAATTTGGCAAATAGCAATGATTGCTATGCGAATGAAGAAGTTCTATAAGAAAACAGGAAGGAGAGTTCGGTGGATGGTAAAACACCTGTTGGTTTTTGACAAGAAGAAGCTTGAATGTTTCAATTTTCACAACACTGTCACTTTGCTAGGGAATGTACAGCAAAGGGACACATGATGGAAAGAAGAAGAGAGATTCTCTTTATCAACAACAAGAAATGGGAAGCAAGAGAAGAATCAGATGGGTTTTGCTGACAATGGATGATGGGATTGTTAATTGGGAGAACATACTGAAGCTGGAAGCAGAAAAACCAAATCATGATTATGGCATCAGTCAAGCAATGAGGTAACTGTGTGTTCTACAACTTGCATTGATTCATACAATACTCTTTAAAACACTATGTGATGAACAAATGAATCAGTTAGGTGATCAGAAGCACAAAACTTGCCTATAGTCAAGTTGTTAATAAAGAAACTAGAAGCTCAACTTGTACTTTTCAAAAACAGCAATTTTCTCTAAATAAAAAGTTCATTTCAGGCTAATGAAATATCTGAAAAAGATGAAAAGTTAAAAGATATAGGAGAATAGGAATGAAAGCTGTCAAATGAAGGAACAATTGCAGGAAAACAGTAGATTCATGGAAAAGATTATTCCAGAATCTTGCGAGGTTAGGGATTATGGCATGAGTTCAACCAGTAAAATTGGCTTAGGATTTGAAATAAAACATAACAAGAGGTTCTAAAGTGTTGAAGGGAAGAAATGAAACTTTTCTGTTTTTATAATTCTCCAAAATAGGATTCAATAGGAAGGCCTTCGTACAGTAGATTTACAAAGACAATGATTTTAAAGGAGTCCCTATCCCTTAATTAGAGATTATACTCCTAACCAAAGAGGAAATAGATGATTTTTGTATGTTTTATGGTAAGAAGGTGTCCTCAAAAACCTGAAATTATGTGTCAGATGAAAATATTTCTGGAGCATTTACCTGTCAATCCAATGACAGTGAAGGTCGCTTGTGGAAAATACCTCTGAGCACTCTTTTGGACTGAATCAGAAAGTTTAGATGAACAAATGAGATGTCTAAGTCAAGGTTGGATAGTAAACAAATGAAAAAGATGTGGTCTGCTCCAAAACTCAAAAAGAAGTGGCAACCTAGTTGTGTTCACACAAAAACTCCTAGGGCAACCAATCATAGATAATGTAAAAAAAACCCCACATAAAGTTAAAGGAAGAATTGGTATGAGATGTGAAAAGAGAACTAGGGGAAGGTTACTCTTTTACATAAGAAGAATGTTTTGTTTGTGGTAGTAGAAGTCACTTAATAAAGATTGTGAATATTATGAAAAGAAAATGGCGAGGGAAGCTGAGGTAAAGAGGGTTATGTTAATACTGGTAATGGAGTAACAAAAAACCCGTTTGGACAAATGCAAACAGGGTTAATCACTCTAATAAATTTGTTCCTAGATCAGTACAACTTATGCTGGTAGGCCAAAGGTTTAATTCTGTTAGCATACCTATTATTATACTGGTAGGCAAATATTAGTTCTGGTAGGCCTAAAGTTAAAGTTAATGCTGTTAGTCCTAAAGTTAATACTGTTAGATCTAAACAGCCAGTAACTCACAAAACCTCAAACAGTTCAAGTCCCAAAAGACCACAGATGAATCAAATGAATCAAAGAAGGGATTTTTCAAAATCATATTCATCTGTAAGAAGACCCTTTGCAAAATCTACAGCACAAATGGCTCATTCTAATGCTGTAATGGGAAGTTGGGGATCTGCTGTTAAGACCTCAGCAAGTTATAATTGGAGGAACTCTAGACCAAACTTCAATTATAACAGTGGACCTACTTTTATTAGAACTGTGAATGCAAATGGTCCACAAGGCAGACCCAAGCCTGCAAAGGCCTGGGTCCCTAAGAGAAACTAATTTCTCTTTTTCATGTGCAGGAACATCCACTGAAGAACATGGTAGATAGAGGTATATTTGATAGTGGATGCTCAGGGCACATGACAGGTAACAAGGATCAACTGGAGGATTTTGAAGAATTCAATGGGGGATCTGTTACCTTTGGAGGTAGCAAAGGCTACATATCTGGTAAAGGAAAAATAAGAGTTGGTAATTTAGATTTTGATAGTGTGTCTTTTGTAAAAGAATTAGGGCATTTTAACCTTTTCTCAATATCACAAATATGTGATAAGCAGCACAAGGTTCTTTTTACTGAAACTGAATGTCTTGTTGTGTCTTCTGACTTTAAGATGCCTGATGAAAATCAGATACTTTTAAAAGTCCCTAGACACCTAAATATGTACAGTTTTGATATGAAGACACCTACTCCTGTAAAAGGTTTTGCCTGTTTGATTGCTAAAGCCACATCTGATGAATCTAAATTATGGCATAGAAGGTTAGGTCATATTAATTTTAAAAACCTAAACAAACTTGTGAAGGGAAACCTTGTCAGAGGTCTACCTTCCAAGGTTTTCAAAAATGACCACACATGTGTTGCTTGCCATAAAGGCAAACAACACAGGGCCTCCTGCAAGGCCAAGTTAGAAAGATTAATCACTGAGTACTACACACCTTGCATATGGATCTTTTTGGTCCTACTTCTATGAAAAGCATTAATCATGCAAGTTATTGCCTTGTAATTACTGATGATTATACCAGATTTAGTTGGGTATTCTTTTTGGCCTCTAAGGATGAAACTAGTGGCATTCTTCAGACCTTTATTAGGCAGATTGAAAACCAGCTTAGTCATAGGGTTAAAATCATTAGATCAGATAATGGCACTAAATTTAAGAATCGAGATATGCTTGAATTTTGTGGAAACAAGGGAATAAAACAAGAGTATAGTAATGCTAGAACTCCATAACAAAATGGAGTTGCTGAAAGAATGAACAGAACCCTAATTGAGGCTGCTAGAACTATGCTAGCAGAGGAGTTGCTTGAAGAAATGAAAGAAACCCTATTGAGGCTTTTGCTAGAACTATGCTAGCAGATTCTCTCTTACCAACCACTTTTTGGGCAGAAGCAGTTAGTACTGCTTGCTATATTTTTAGGGTAAGAGTGACAAAACCTCAAAACAAAACTCCATATGAGCTTTTGTTTGGCCACAAACCAATTATTAGCTACATAGACCCTTATTGGGTGTTATGTTACCATTTAGGATACTCTTAGTAGTGCTTGGCAATGTCTTGTGGAAAATTGATGAAGGATTCTTAGTTGGTTTACTCATAAATAGCAAAGCCTATTGGGTTATAATTTAGTAACCAAAAGAGTAGAAGTAAATCTGCTTGTAAATTTTCTTGAGATAAACCCCAATGTCAACAGGAGTAGTTATAGATGAATGTTTGATATTGACTATTCTTACTGATTTCTAATGAACTATATATACCTGTATCTTTAGAGAATCAGCTAACCCACATGCAGTAATTCAAAGAAAACAAACAATGTAAGGTACTTCACAAACTCCCAATGTCTATTGATTCTGAGGAAAGATGAAGGATGTAGAACTTATTGTTGTACCTTCAGCTGTAACCAATTCCTGAAGAAATAGTTGACTCAAGGACATCTTCCACAAAGTCAAAGAAAGAGAAGATCTTGACAGACCCTCAGCAAGAGGAGAAGGTTTCCTCAACTGATACTTTAGAAGATAATCCTAAGATTCAAGCTTTTAGAAGAGAGTTGGAACAAATTGCCCTAAAACATTTAGGGACAGTCCCTGAAAACAACACTACCAGTACTCCTTCAGTTAATACTGGTAGTCAGACAGTTAATACTGGTAGGCTTGATGATGATGATTCACCTTTATGCATGCTCGAAATCATTCACAAGTCTGAGACTGGATTTTTTGATGGGTACGTCTTTTGATGAGGAGGGGCTGTGATAACTGACATCAACAGTCTTCCTACGAATTAAAGTCAGTCTACTCCTTACACATAGGATTCATAATAAATACCAAAAAGTCAAATACTTGGTGTTCTAAGTCAGCTGGTGCAACTAAGAAGCAAAGTGAGACAAAATCAAGAGCTCATGTCTCTTATCAGTCATATTCAACAAGCAGCAAAGAAACAATCACAAGGATCAACAGCATTGTAGGTTTTGCCTGTTTTCTTTTTCTCGGAGGAACCTAAAAAGATTTCTGAAGCTCTACAAGATGACAGTTGGGTTCAAGCCATGCAAGAAGATCTGTTATAGTTCAAGCTTACAGCACGTATGGGTTCTTGTAGTAATCTACCTATGGAAAATGAAAGGTGATTGGTAACAAGTGGGTCTTACATAAATAAAAAGAGATGAAAGAGGCTGTGGTTGTGAGGAATAGGCAAGATACAGGAAGAAGGATATTGACTTGCAAGAGGTTTTTGCTCCTGTGGCAAGAATAGAAGCTATCGGGTTATTTTTAGTATTTGCCTCATTTATGGGGTATAGTATTTCCAAATGATTGTAAAAAGTGCTTTTCTGTATGGCACTATAGATGAAGAGGTTTATGTCTCACAACCTCCTGGTTTCGTTGATCCTGATCATCCTAATAAGGTTTATAAGGTGTTCAAAGCTTTGTATGGATTGTATCAAGCTCTTAGAGCTTGGTATGCTACTTTATCAACATTCCTAGAGAAGCATGGATACAAGAGGGGCACAATTGACAAGACTTTATTCATTAAAAGGACAAAAACGTGATATCTGTTGGATTTAGTGATATGTTGATGATATCATTTTTGGTTCTTACGAACAATAAAAGTCTTGGAGTGATTGAGTTTGATGCCTTGATGAAAAGGCAGCATTTCAGATAAGTTCATGGCGTGAAAACTCACATTTTTCTTAGGTCTACAAGTCAACAGATAAGGGGAGGAACTTCAATATTCTCAGGGACAAGTATCTGTAGCGAGATACTCAAGAAATTTGTATCTTGTAAGTGTGAAAGCTGCAATAACCCATGTGAGACAAGGTGCCTTCTGACAAAGGATGAGAAGCTATTGTGTAGATTGTACACTTGTACAACGATCCATTAGAGGTTCCCTCTGTAATTACTGCCTCTAGACCTGATATTATGTATGAGTATTATTAGTTAACGTTTCAGGTAACTCCACAAGACTTCTCATCTCAATGCTGTCAAGAGTCTTTCAAGTATCTCAAGGGCAAACTCATATTTGGGCATATGGTATTTGTATTAAGGGAATCACCCTTTTAACTTAGAAGCAATTCTCTTGATAGTGACTTATGGGGGTCCAAACCTTGAAGGAAATTCCAAACAGTTGTTGTCAATTTCTTGGACAAAGACTTATCTCATGGCAATGTAAGAAATAGATAATAGTGGCTACTTCAACAACTAAAGCTGAATATGTAGCTGCTGTAAATTGTTGTGGACAAGTATTGTGGATTCAAAATCAATTACTAGACTATGGTTTCAATTTCATGAATATCAAAATCCACATTAACAACGAAAGCACAATTTGCATTGTGAAGAATCCAGTATATCATTCCAATGACAAACAAATCGAGATCGTCTCTACTTTATAAGAGATTGTTATGAGAAGAAGCTCATTAGTGTGGAGAAAATTCACACAGACCTTAATGTAGCTGACCTATTGACTAAACCTTTTGATGGACCACGGTTTAATTACTTGGTGGTTAGCATTGGTATGATAAACCCATAGCTACATTTAAGGGGAGGCTTAGTTGTATAGTTTGTTTAATTCTGGTAGCTAAGTAGTCATTAATACTGTTAGTTAGTTCATATTAATACTGGTAGTTTAGCAGTATTAATTCGGGTAGATTATTTTCATTAATTCTGTCTATACACTCTCTTGCAATATGGTTTTCTTTGTTTCAAACTAATTTGTTTTTGTAGGCATAGCATGGATGTGCAGATGAAAGGCAGGTGTGATACGATTTTAGCTTTTGTACATCTACAGTACATACTTAATTTTGGTTGCAAAAGAGTTAATTCGGGTTGATTCTTAATTAATTCTGTTTGACCAAAATTAAGTCTGGTAGTGTAATTGTTAATACTGGTAGGTTATTATTAATGCTGGTTGCGGGAAATTTGACTTTCTTCTGTTTTATCACTGTTTAAATGTTACCGTTACAGACTTTTATGGCGCTATTGTCGTTTCTCAGAGAAGCTATGTATAGATAAAGTTTGATTTCTTTTTCATACTTATCTTTTTATTGCTATCTCCCTTTTGCAAAGTAGAAATCTTCTTTAATTTTATAACAAAAAGAGTCAAGCGTCCTGTTACCAGCATCTACAACCTCACTCACATCAAAACCCAAGTAACCATTCATCCCTCTCATTGATACGGTTGTCTCATGGCCCAATTAAAATATTGTGACAAACACAATCAAGTGGGGTTTTTGCGTAAGCCTGACGAAAGTGGCAGGGTTGCTGAGATAGTGGTTTTCTCTGAGGTTCAACTCATGTCATGCTTTAACTTCTAATCCAAAACGATCTATGATTCCCTTGTAAAACATTTTGGCAGGACCAACCGGTACTACCTATACTATAGCTTGATGGGACTTGAAATACATGCAACCATTGATACCATAGGGTAAACAATCACTGAGGCGTCTATTAGAGATACGCTTCAATTAGCAGATGCCACAGGGATTACAATGTTGCCAAATGATGAAATTTTTGAGAGGATGGGGCAAATGGGGTATCCAACTGATGGAACCTTCACCTTTTAGAAAAGCTTTTTCACACCCCAATGGAGATACTTAGTCCACCATCTTTTGCACTGTATAAGATCTAAAAGTGTTGGTTGATTGGATCAATTCGGTATGGCATAAATTGCTACTGCTTTTTTTGTTATCTATCAGGATGAGTTTATAATTTTTTAAAACTTATCTTTGATGGTATGGTGGCAAATTTGAAAAGCAAGACAAAGTTTTTGATGTATCCTCGTTTTCTGCAAATGATTTTGAATATTCAAACGGAAAACAAACACCTTTATCTGGCTGTGACCCTGACCAAAAAGATCTTTGGGAATATGAAAAGGGGTTTTCGAGGGGCACCAAGACCTTTATTGCCTGCTATGTTACTTGTTGCTACTACTAATCCAAATGCAGGTCAAGAACATCATGCTGTGACTCAAACTCAACCATCATCATCCATACTTCCAGATACATTACATCATCACCTCTAGTACAATCTCCACCACCAATCCCTGCATCCATTCCTACACCTACACCTATTCCTGAAACTGAACCTGCACCATTTGAACACACCTTTGAGGAGCCATCTCCTGTCCACCAACACTTCTCACCCCCACAAGAACAGGCTCACGGACAAATGACTATGGATGATTTACTTCAAGTAGTTCCTCAGTTGATATCAAGAATTGACAGCCTGGAAACGGATCTCAAACAAACCAAGCTGACAATGGGGAATGCTCTTGTGAAGTTAGTCAAGAAAGTGAAGAAGTTAGAAGGGTTTTTGAAAAGGAGAAATGTGGTTTTGTCAGACTCTGAAGAGGAAGAACCTGAGGCTCAGGGGAGGAAAAAGGTCAGATGGACTCTAGCTTCTTTGATACAAGGACTGGGTTTACTCCTTCTAAGAAAAACGTAAATGCTTTAGGGAGGAACAAGTGGAAAACATAAGTCCTAATACTCTTGAAGCAGCCAAAACTCTCTCCAGGGTTGCCTCTCTAAAGCCAAAGTCCATAGATAAGAGAAGGAGATATAAGAGAAGAAAGAGATAAGGGCGATAAGAAGGTAGTTCAGCTTGGTTTTTCAAGAAGAAGTTGATACTGGTGTTTTAAGAAGTTTTATACTGTGAAGGATGTGAATATGGACAGTATTAAAAAATTAGTACTGTTAAGTGACACAAGTTAGTACTGGCTAGTGCTAAAAGGTTTATTCTTCTCCTGATAAAGGCCAAAGAGCTTGAAACAGCTCCTTCTATGATCAGTGAAGAAGAAACTCCTAAGAAGTCAAAGGAAACTTAATTTTACAGGAGGAAGCTAGCCTGTGTAAGCCAAATCAGATTGGATACTTTACAGAAAGAGGACGGTGGTAAACAAGATCATTTTGATTCTCTCCTAGCACAAGAATTGCAGAAAAGAAGAAGAATTAAAATGGCAACAAAAAGAAAAGAAGTGATCAAGTTCAATTTTGAAGCTCAGCATACACAGATGTACGATTGGGATTTAATTAGAGCAAAGATTGAAGCTAATGCAGATGTTGTCAAAAAAAGTATTGGCTAGGAAGTGACTTACAAGGAAAAGATTTGCAAAGAAGACTGGTTGATCTAGGTAAAATAAAGGAAGAGATATTTTGCAGAGGAAAGAGCAAGAGTAAAAGAAATAAGCCCATGATCCCAATCACAACTGAAGACATATTTGTATGAAACTATTGAAGAACGCGGGGACATGGAAGTGATCTCAGCTGATGAATTGAGTTTTGAAGAAGTTAAGGAAGAAATTTGATAAGTTGGTGAAACAGGTTGAATCTTTTGCACCAATAAACTTTGAAGCCACTAAAGCTAGTTTGAAAAGATTTGGTGAAGAACTCCAGACAAAGACTTCAAAAAGACTGAAGAGTGATGAAGCAAAGGATGCTGAGCCAGCCAAGAAGTCTGGAAAGAGGAGAAAACAAATGGCAAGAAAAGGATTGCATACAGACCTTGATAAGGATGATTCTGAAGGTTCAGATGAAGTTAGTGAACAAGATGATTCTGTCTCAGGTACTAAAATTCCAATTAATCCTGTTCCTGTAGCTATGAAATCACCTAGTATAGCTACCTATAAGATCTTTTTTTTCATAAGCAAGGATAACAAAGGCGTGTACAACTAGTTAGAAGATGGAACTGATATAGTGTACATTAATTTTGGTGCTATGCTGAAGGATATATCTAGAGATGATCTTACTGAGTTATATAGGATTGTAATGAATAGATATGGGATGGATGGACCAGAGGATGAGCTAGAGAAGGTATTTTGGAAGTATTTAAAGAATATGTTTGAAGAACCTCTTAGTACAGATCCTATTTGGAGTTTGTTAGGTCAGCAAAGGGTCATAAGTTGGAGATATTATGATACCTGTAGAGTACACTGTTTGAACTTGGAGTCAATGGATATATATATATGTTAATTGAAAGAAAATATCCATTATCTGCTGAGATATGCAAAACTATGCTAAATAAGAAACTTCAAGGAGGAAAAACAAGATGGGAATGCTATAAAATGTTTGAAAATGATTGGAAAAGCAAGCTGTGGTAATTAAGGAAGTTAGTGAAAGTTGAAGAGTTAGAAGTCTAGGATAAAGATAAGATGGATAACACTTGGTGGAGGTGTTATGCACTAACACAACAAATGGTTATCAGTTCACCATGTCTAACCAACATAAGGACTGGCTAGTCCAGGAGCAAACGACTCTTGGTAAAGACTTCTCAAATCCGTTCTATGGTTGACAACTTGCAAATAAGTTGTATGGTTTTCAACTCACCATATCTGTTTAAGTGAAGAGTTGGCTTGCCCCACATGTTTATGTTTGTGGTAAAGGTGTGGAAAAACCATAACTAAGTCCATAAGATTATGGCTTTCTTTTCGTAAAGATCCATTTATCAATCCATATTAGATGGTTGACACTTTGACCAAAAAGTGGATGGTATGTCAACTCACCATAGTGTTCAATGATACATAGAGTTGACATGGGTATCAATTCCACATGGAATTTACCTTTTCTAGGTGCCAAATAGGATTGACTAGCCCCCTGAGCAAACGGCTACAGGTAAAGGCATATCAATCCCGTTTATTGCTGTAATGGTTTGCCTAAAAACCATTGGTATTCAACTCACCAATGTTTAATGTACTGAGGAGTTGAAGTGGTTTTCCAGTCAACCATGGACATGCACCTTTTGGGTGGACAAAGGGACTGACTACTCCTGAGTGAAGGCTACTGGTAAAGATGGCATCAAATCCATTTTAAATTTTCAATGATTCACTCTCACAGGACGTTAACACACTGGGTAGTGGACTAAATGTTAAAAGAAAATTTTCTAAAAAAGAATTATATTTTTTTGACTTTTTTATAATTTTTTATGAATTAAAAACGATTTAAATGAAATTAAATGTTTAAAAATACTAAACTATTTAATAAAAATCTAAAAAAATTAGCAAAAGTGCATTGAACAATGAGGAATCTAATAAAAATAAGCTGGTGAAAACAGCTTATCAAATAAGCCGTGAAATAAGCCAAAAACGGCTTATAAACCAAACGGGCTAAAACTACTATAAAGAATTAATTGTGCAAACATAAACCGAAAAAGACCCAAGGGCGAGTTGGTAGTGCGTGTGTTGTGTAAAACGTTTGGTTGAATTGGGGTAGAGGTCTCGGGTTCGAGTCCTGCTCACCCTTGGCTTCCCCCAATTCCCAAACGTTTTTTACCTTCCATTTTTTTACAACTTTTTAGACCACTTAAAAATAAGCAACTTTTGCAAAACAACTTTTTTTATAAACCAAAAATAAGCACACAATAAGCAGTTAAAGGGGACAGATTAAGCTTAACTTCACTAACCCTTAAAATGACTAACTGTTTGCAATTTTAAGCACTAATAAGCAAATGAAAACTCAAAATAAGCTAAGACAGATAAAAGGGCATATCTAAAAAGCACTTAAGAACAAAAATAAGCAACTACAATAAGCTAGAATGGCAGTTTAATCAAAAAGCTATGAAACTTAAAGATTTTAAGCTACAAGGCAAATAAGCTTAAATAAGCTCTAAACTGAAAGAAGTAAGCTAAATTGGGCTTAAACTAACCTAATAAGCTAAAGTAAACCTAGATTAAGCAAAAGCAATAAGCTAATAAGCCTAAATAAGCAAATAGCTTTTTGGCCAAAACTGATAAGCAAAAAGGCCAAGAGGGACTTTCCTAGCTTAAAAATAAGCTAGCAAAAGGATCCTTATGGCTTAGTGGCTTATACCACTAAAAAGATTGGCCAAAAAGCTACAATAAGCAACAATGAAAAAGAAGTTTGAAATTCAGATAAGCACTTAAAAAGCTTCATGAAAAGGGTATCTCACACAAATTCAACACTAATTTTTGCAACTTTTGTAATCTTAACAAAACACCAATTTTGAGCTTAAAAATAAGCAAACAAACAGATCCTTATGACTATATAACTTACAAACAGATAAAGCTTTGACCTCAAAGAGCTTATATCAACAATCAAAAGAGAGTTTGAAATTTAGGATAAGCCACAATAAGCAATTGAAAAAGCCATTTCTTAATTTTTTCAACACTTAACACTTTTTGACAGTTTTGGCAAAAAACATAAAACAACAATTGCAGGCTTTTTTGCTTTGGTTTCTAACCTCTTTTAACACATGCATAAACACAAAAACAACACAAAAAGCTCAAACACTCAATACCAAAGAATCAAACCAATTAACTGATTAGTATACCACCATCCTCATAGTGTTCAAAGCATCATTGCATAAGCGCTTAAAATGAATTTTTAAAAACCTTAAAAACCTCAAACCAGATTAATACTACTAATATTAAGCTAAGTTTAAATATGACTTAGTGACCCAATGGTTTTTTAAATCATTTGACCCATTTTCACCCTTAAGCCAAACACCCCTTTAAACTTTTAATATCAATTTTTAGCTTGGATTCCAAGGTTTTAAGCAAAGTTTGGTGAAAACAGATGAAAAGTAGGCAATAATAAGCAAAGATAAGCAAAGCATACAAAGATAAGCAAAAATAAGCTAGATAAAATAAGCAGATTTTTATAAGCAATACTTGACAAGATTTGAACAAAGACATAAATAAAAGTACATATAGGCATTAAACAAAGACAATAAGAATAAAACTAACATAGACAAGCATAAATAAGTAAATAAAAATAGACAATAAGCAAGAATAAGCAGTTGAATAGCAAACAAGCTAAAAACTTAAAATGAAAACTTACAAATACCCTTGCTTAAAACAGGGTATAAAAAGCAATCTACAAGCTCTAGCTTGTCAAAAAAACAAGCTAGTGAGGTCTATAAGCTCTTCTTTTGCTAGCTTATCATCCAAAGAATCTGAGGTATTTGAGAATGTGATTTTTTGGTTTTTCTTCTTAATACTTAATAATTTTTAAAATTCTTTAAAAACAGATGGTATAAAAGCTCAAATAAGAGTTTATGATGGTTTATGAAAGACCTTTGATAACTAAAGAACACAAATTCTTAAAAATTGATTTTAAAGCGAAAAACTTAAATTTTCATTAATTCATAAAAAGTTACAATATTAACAATTACACTACTTAATCTTAAAAAACATTCACTCACTGCTTTCAAGGGCTTACAAATGCCTCTATTTATACTAAAACTAGGAAGGTTCTAGGTCTTGGTTCTTCTTGTTGTCTTCCCATTGTGTTTCTTTTGTGAGAGAGTGACCAGCTGTTTTTCTTGTGTGAGAGAGGTCACAAAACAATCCTAGCCATCCAATTTGAGTGTCCTCCAAGCCAAATGATCGTAGCCCTTAAATCTTTATCTTTTTCTCATGACGAATAGGGATGCAAAGGATTGCCAAGGTGGCAATTGGTGGAATAAGGTGTAGGGTGTGTAGACAAAGTAGAAAAGAAAGGGGAATAGTGTTGGTCTTGACTATTTGGTCGTAGTAGATCACAGGGCCAACCAAATGATGTACAATTGTTTCACAGCTATTTTTAAAAGGTTTGATAATGTCAAGAATGGTCCCTGAAAGTGTATAAGTGTATTGCAGGGATAGTCCTTGTTTGGTACATCTTTGGTCCTTGGAGTTTAGGCTGGGTTTGCACCGTTAGTCCTTTTAAGGACTAACAGGGTTAAGTTTAAAAGGGTAACGGGAGTGGAGTTATAAGGGGTGGTGATGGGCTTGTTGTTGGGTCGGTGTTAAAAAGAAGGGTGTTGGGCTTTTATAAGGATTAAGGGTTTATAAAGATTTCGTATTTAAGTGGGCTGACCCGGTCCCACTAGGTGGGTACGGGTGGGCCCATTTTTGGCAATTTAGGTTTTCAGGTTTTGTTTTTTTAATGCTCTTCCAATGCCTCATCTCGGGGTTGACTTTGACTTTGACTTTTTCGTTGACTTTGATTTTGTCTTTTTGACTTCTCACGGTCTTTTCATTCTCGTGCTCGGTTTTGTCGTTATGGCTTTGATTTTTGTCTTTTTCTTGGATATCCGTTACCTGCATAATACAAATGCAAAACATATAAATACAATGTATTTTAATTGGTACGTTGTTAGTCATATTAAGTCCTCAGTTTAGTAGTCAAAAGGTATGTGGTATTAAACACATACCATTACTCGTATCCACAAATCATCAATTCATACGTCCAACACTTTTGAAACGTCTCAATGTGTTCTTCAAAAAACAAATTATAAGTTCGCACCCGACCTAAAGTCACAACAGGCATGAACAACAAACTTTAATTTTTGAATGATCAAAGAAAATTTTTATTTTTCCAAAACCTTACCATTTCTTATAAATGGACAAAGACATTATATCAAAAAACATATACAAAAATTTTGTAATTAAATAAGAAATGTTTTATTCAAAATAAATATTTTGAATTCAAATTTTCTACCCAAAATGGCTAGAAAGTTCTAAAAAAAACTTTCCTCACAAAAGGACAAAAAAAGAAGCGTCTGAAAAATGGGTGGCCCCCTTAATTAATTAAGGGGACCGGCCATAATTAAAGGGACCGCGCCCTTTTGTATAATCAATAGGGTCGCAAAAATAAAAATTAATATTTTACCTATAAATAGTGGACTGTTTCCACTGATTTTCTCACCTCTTTGCACATAGTTTTCTCAAATCTAAAACCTCACTTCCAACCCTTTCCTTTGTCACTTAACTTACTATAAGTATGTTTAAAATGCGATCTAATCGTCCATTCATTCAAGTGCAAGAGAAGAACTCTCGTTATCGTCAAGATACGAAGTTATGTAGTTAGTGCATTTGTGACATGTTTTGCATTCACAATGTATAGATTGAGTTTATGTATTCCAAACTTATGTAATAGTTAGATCATGGTGATCAAGGTGTTTATATGTTGTAGAATCATGGTGATCATAAGAAGTTTTAGATAGATTCGGTGTAAAAGTAGAAGTGCAGTAGTAAAGTAGTGTGGTGAAAGAATATTAAAGGCGTGAGAAGTGAAGTCTTGAAAAGGTATTGAAGAAGTATAGGTGGTAGACTGTATCAAGTCGGTGAGCAAAGTTGTTTAGTGAATTGTGAAGTAATGATAGATTGGTTCTAGCTAAAAATTAGAACACGATCATCGAGCTTAGTGTCAGAAATTGATATAAGCGAAAGTTATGTACGGTTTTCTCCGCCTAAAAGGAGCTTGTTGACTAGTGAAGTAACTCTCGAGTTGGGTACTCAGGGAGTAGAGTAGGGTGAAGAGGTGCTTCGTGACCGAACCACTATAAATCATCGTGGTACGGTTACCATTATCCTTTTACTTATCTCTATACTATTATGCTACGCATTTATAGCTTTTATATTAACTTGCAAATTGTTGGATGTGTTGCATTAATATGAAGTTTTCATTATATTTTATAGTCAATTGCATAATGAATATTGTGTGTGGTGTTTTATGGTTGTTGGTATAAATTCGATGTATTACTATGTGTAACAACCTCGGTATGAACACTCTCTATGTGTCACTCCCCACCCCCCCCCCCCCCCCCCCCCTTTATTTTTTTGGGAAAAGCATAATTTTGATAATACAAACATATTTAAGATTTAAATGGAAAGGTATTCGACCCCCCCCCCCCTCTACAATTTCCATAGTTTCTATTGTTGGTATAGATGTAGTCTGCTACTCCAACTTCCAAGTGGGAGTTGTTGGAATATGGTAGTTGGATACGCATGTTATAAACGTAACGACTAAGGAAATACTGAGCCCATGAGGCACACACGTAAGACACGAAGTAGTACGTTTTTATTATGTAATAATATAATACGTAGTTATATATTTATTTAATTATGGGTTTAAAAGAACAAATAAAATGGTTTGTTTTATTTTTTTTTTTAAAAAACAAAAAAAAAAAAAAATATATTTAGCGGACTGTTAGTTTAACCGTTAGAAGTTATAAAATAATTAATACGCTTTAAATAGAAAGATAAGGACCTAGATGTCAAAAACAAAAACCATTGTCCTCCTCCCTATAGTGGCATATTTTAGGAAGGGACTAGAAGGGGGTCCAAGTGTTGTTGGGAAAATAGTTTGTAACAGACTTAATACTGGTAGTATAACAGTTAAGTCTGGTAGTAATAGTTAGTTCTGTTAGTATTGAGTTAATACTGGCAGTACTAAGTTAGTACTAGTAGTCTTAGCAGTACTAGAGTTAGTACTGGTCATAGTTAGTTTTGTTTATAGTTAAATCTGTTTATGTAACAGAATAGTAGTAGTTATCTTAGAGATAACTATGGAGATATATTAGGAAGGGATATGTATTATCCTTTGATACGGTTGTAAAGCCCATTAGGGTTTCCTTGGTGTATAAGAGGAACCCTAAGGCACAATGTTAAAAACAACAATTTGAGAAATATCAATAGAAGCGTAGAGCTTAATAGCAATTTTAGTATTATCGTTTCTTCTTTATTCTTGTGTTAAGATTCCGCATTAACACTTGAATTTCATATTCAAAGTCTCTCATATAGTTAATTTGGATTTATCTAAGTTATCTATCGTCTTACAAAGGCTAGTCAGATCCTATACCAAGGACCTACAAGTGGTATCAGAGCCTTTAGAGGGACTCTGAGAAAGAAGAATCACAAAGAACCACAAATAAACACCCTACTTCAGATCTTTACAAAATGTCTAACCCTGCAAATGATGATTTCTCACAACATCTCAGTGATGGTGATGAATCACACCATGAAGATGCATCAGACACTGATACTGCACCCTAACCACAACAACAGATTATTCCCCCCCAAACTACTGCTATCCTCAAATATCAAACTCCCTAATTCTGAAGAAGGAGGAGTAAAATGATATATGGGCAATGAGATGGAGCATTAACCTTGAGTACAATTGATAATAAGCATGGAATAATTCAGAATAGAAACTCAAAGAAAGATTTCAACTGAAAGGATGGTATTTGTTCGAATACATTCACCATTAACTGGCTTAGGAAGATCAAGCTGTTGAAAAGGAGAGGAAGGCTAAGAATATTTTGCTGATGGCCATTCCTAAAGAACATATGAGAAGATTTCATGGAATGGATGATGCAAAAGAAATCTAGCCATCAAAACTAGGTTTGGTGGTAATGCAAACTCAAAGAAAATGCAGAAGGCTATTTTCAAACAATAGTTTAAGGCATTTAAAATATCCAATTCTGAAGGACTGATAAAGAGGATATGACATATCGGGATTTTCAACATTCATCTTCTCAATTGGAAACTCCATGGTGCTGAAGTATCAACAGAAATGCCAAATCCAAAAGTTTCTTTAGGTCTTGTCCCTTCAGCATGGTCCAATTTGGAAATGACAATGAGAACTAATCCAGAGATTGACAATTTATCTATTGATGATTTGTACAATAACCTTAGAGTTTTTGAGCAAGAAATTCAAGGTGCTTCAAAAGCATCTTCAAGTGCTCAAAATGTTGCTTTGGTTTCTCAAAGCAAAAGCAGTACTAATAAGGTTAAGTCTGGTTTCTCTGGTGCCTATAGTACTTGCACTCCTTCTACTTCTTCAACCAATGTCCCTGAAAAAGAAGTTCTTGTTGGTTTTACTGATGAAGTAATCTATTCCCTCTTTGCCAAACAAACAGAGGACTTGGACTTACTTCATGAAGATTTGGAACAGATTAATGATGTAGATATTGAAGAGATTGACATCAATTGGCAAATACAATGTTTTATCTAATAGAATGAAGAAGTACTATAAGAAAGACAGAAGGATAGTTCGTTGTTTGATGGAAAAAATGCCTGTTGGTTTGACAAAAAGAACTTTAGTGTTTCAATTTTCACAACACTGGTCACTTTTGCTAGGGAATGTACATCAAGGACACAGAAGGATAAGAAGAAGAGTGGACTCTCTCTATCAACATCAAGAAGCTAGAAGCAAGATAATAATCAGATGGGTTTTGTTGACAATGGATGATGTGAATTGTACAGTAGGGGAGAACATACTGAAGCTAAATAAACAAATCAAGCACTTAGGTATCCAGCTCAAGCGATCAGTAAACTTGTGCTCTAAAACTTGCATTGAATCAATAAGTTAGCGTAATACTACTGTATATGAACAAATGACTCAGTTAGGTAACCACTAGCACAAATCCTTGCAAATAGCAAGCTGTTAAGAAAATATAGAAGATCAACTTGTTAAATTCTCAAAAACAGCACCTTCTCTAAATGAAAACTTGCTTTCAAGCTATTGAAATACATGAAAAAAGTTGAAAAGCTTAAAAGACTAGGAGAATGATGAATGAAACTATAAAAGAAAAAGAACAATGTAGCACATAGATAGAATCATATGAAAGATTCTTCCAAGAAGCTTTGAAATAATTAATTCTATCATGAGTTCAAATGAACACTTGGCTTAGGATATGCAAAACACACTAAGAAGAGGTTCAAAATTTATATGAAGAATGAATTTTACTGTTTTTTAAGTGTATTCAAAGAGGATTTCATAGGAAAACCTTTGTACAGTAGATTTACAAAGTCTAATGATTTTAAAGGTGTCCCACATCCTCTGAGTGGAGATTATACTCCTAGACCACAAGAGGAAATTGATGATTCTTTGTATGTTTATGGTAAGAAGGGTCCTCAAAAACCTGAAATTAGTGTGTCAGATGACAGTTCTTCTGAGCATTCTAACTGTCAATCAAATGACAGTGAAGGATCTTGTGAAAATGCCTCTGAGCACTCTCTTGAGACTGAATCAGAAAGTTTATGTGAACCAAATGAGATATCTAAGTCAAGGTTAGAAGTAACAAATGAAAAAGATGTGTCTGCTCCTAAATCAAAAGAAGTTGAACCTAGTTGTGTCTCACACATAAAAACTCCTAGGCAACCACTCAAAGATACAGAAACACATAAAGTTAATAGGAAGAGTTGGAATGATATGATGGAAAGAGAACTAGGGGAAGGTTACTCTTTTACCAAGAAGAAATGTTTTGTTTGTGGTAGTCTAAATCATTTGATTAAAGATTGTGACTATTATGAAAAGAAGATGGCAAGGGAAGTTGAGGTTAAGAGGGTTGTTAATACTGGTAATGGGATGGCAAAACCAGTATGGACAAATGCAAACAGGATTAATCATGCAAAATAAAATATTGGTTTCCTAGAAGCCATACAACTTAGATGCGGTATGACCAAGTTAATTCTGTTGGCCTAATATTAATTCTGTTAGCCAATTATAAATTCTGGTAGAGAAACAAATGTTAATTCTGTTAGGTCTAAAGTTAATGCTGTTAGTTCTAATATTAATACTATTAGATCTAGACAGCCAATATCAATCAAGACCTCAAATAGTACAAGTCCCAAAAGACCACAGATGAATCAGTTTAATCAAAGAAGGGATTTTTCAAAACCACATTCATCTGAAAGAAGACCTTTGGCATCAACTACAGCACAAATGCCACATTTTTAATGCTGGTAGTGTAAATTAGGAACCGCTGATTAGACCTCAGCAAGTATAATTATGGAGAAACACAAGACCAAACTCAATTATAACAGTGGAACCCAATTTTTCTTAAGAACCTGCAAAACTAAATGGCCACAAGGCAGACCCAAGCCTGCAAAGGCCCTGGGTCCCAAAGAGAACTAATTTCGCTTATTCATTGTCAGGATCAACCACTGAGAACATAGTAGATTAAGGTATATTTGATAGTGGATAGGCTCAGGGCCACATGACAGGTAATATGGATCAACTTTGAGATTTTGAAGAATTCAATAGAGATCTTTACGCATTTGGAGGTATCAAAGGCTACATCTCTGGTTAAAGAAGAATAAAGTGGGTAATTTAGATTTTGATAGTGTGTCCTTTTGTAAAAGAATTAGGAGCATTTTAATACCTTTTCCAATATCACAACTTGTTAAAGCGCATAAGGTTCTTTTACTAAAACTGAATGTCTTGTTGAGTCTTCTGACTTAAAGAAGCCATGATGAAAATCAGAATACTCTTTAAAGGTCCAAAACACACAATATGTATAAGTATTTGATATGCATGACACCTACTCCAACAAAATATTGTTTTGTCCTGTTTGATTGCAAAAGCACATCTGATGAACTAAATTAATTGCAAAGAAGGTTTAGGTCATATAAATTTTAAAATCTAAACAAACTAGTGAAGGGAAACCTGTGTAAAGGTCTACCTTCAGGTTTTTCAAAAATGACCACACATGTGTGTGCCTGCCATAAAAGGCAAACAACATAGGCCTCCACAAGGCCAAAATTAGAGAGAGATTAATCACTGCATCCACTTTACACTTTGCATATGGATCTTTTGGTCCTACTTCTGTGAAATGTATTAATCAAGCAAGTTATTGCCTTTGTAATATACTTAGATTGTACCCAATTTAAGTTAGGTATTTTTTTTTTGGCCTCTAAGGATGAAACTATGGCATTCTTTAACCTTATTAGCAGATAGAAAACCAGCTTAGTCATAGGGTTAAAATCATTAGTATCAGATAATGGCACTGAATTTAAGAATATATTAATAATGCCTTAAAATTTAGAAAAAAGGGAATAAAACAAGAGTATAGTAATGCAAGAACTCCACAACAAAATGAAGTTGCTGAAAGGATGAACAGAACCCTAATTGAGGCTGCTAGAACTATGCTAGCAGATTCTCTCTCACAACCACAATTGGACAGAAGCAGTTAGTACTAAGCATGCTACAGCTTTAATAGGTAGAGTGACAAAACCTCAAAACAAAAATCCTTATGAGCTTTTGTTTGGCCATAAACCAATTATTAGCTACATAAGACCTTTTGGGTGTCATGTTACCATTCTAGATACTCTTAGTGTGCTTGGAAAGTTTGATCGAAAATCTGATGAGGGATTCTTAGTTGGTTACTCACTAAATAGCAAAGCCTATAGTGTTTTATAAATTTTAGTAACCAAGATATTAGAAAGTACTATCTCATGATAATTTCCTTGAAGATAAACCCAATGTCAAAGGAGTAGGATATAGATGGATGTTTGATATTGACTATCTTTCTGATTCTATGAACTATATTCCTGTATCTTTGGAGAATCAAACTAACAATGCAGGTACTTCACAAACTCCTGAGTCTATTGCTTCTGAGGAACATGATGAGGAAGTAGAGCTTATAGTTGTACCTTCAACTATGAGAAATACTGAAGGAAAAGCTGAATCAAGGAAATCTTCCACAAATTCAAAGAAAGAAGAGATTCTGCCAGAACTTCAATAAGAAAAGAAGGATCTTTCTACTGACACTTCAGAAGATAACTCTAAGATTCAAGCTTTTAGAAAAGAGTTGGAAGAAATTGCCCTAAAGCAATTATGACTGGTTCCTGAAAACTAACACTAACCAACTTCTTCATTAATACTGGTAGTCAGATAGTTAATACTGGTGAGGCTTGATCATGATGACCACTTATGCCATAGCTCAAAATCTTTCACAAGCCTGAGCACAGGAATTTTTGATCTGAGGCATCTATTATGAAGAATGTGGAATAACTAACTTCAACAGTCTTCCCACAGAAATTGAAGTCCATTCCTACACCTAACAACTTAGGATTCATTGGTATTCACCCCAAAAAGTCAAATACTATGGTGAGCCTAAGTTAGCTGTAGCAAACTAGGAGCAAAAGTACAGCAATAAAATCCGGAGCTCAAAATGCCTTCCTCAACACATCAAAAGCAGCAAGAAAACAATCACAAAGAAAACATCAATTGTTTGTTTGCCTTTCTATCTTATGAGGAACCTAAAAATCTTGCTGAAAGCTTCAACAAGATGACAAGTTGGGTTTCAAGCCATGCAAGACGAATTGTTATAGTTAAGCTACAACAAGATGGGTTCTTGTAGATCTACCTTATGGAGAGAGAAAGTTTTTTTGGCACCAAGTGGGTCCTACATAAACAAAAGAGATGAAAGAGGTGTGGTTGTAAGGAATAAACAAGATTAGGTGGCACCAAGGTACTCACAGAATAAAGGTATTGACTATGATTAGGTTTTTTTTGCTCTGTGGTCAAGAATAGAAGCTAATCATGTATGTTTTTGGCCTTGCCTCATTAATGGGGTTCAAAGAATAACCAAATGGGAATGTTAAGAAGTACTTTACTATATGTCACTATAGATGAAGAGTTAATGTCTCACAACCTCCGGTTTTTCTATATCCTGATCATGCCTACTAAGGTTAATAAGGTGGTCAACGCTTTGTATGGCCTACATCAAGCTCCTAAGCTTGGTATGCTACTTATCAAACATTCCTAGAGAAGCATAGATATAAGAGGGGCACAATTGACAAGACTTTATTCATTAGAAGGAACAAAAAGGATATCATGTTGGTTTAAGTGTATGTAGATGATATCATTTTTGGGTCTTACTAAACAAAGTCTTGGTGTGATGATTTTGTAGCCTTAAGCAAACAATTTCAGATGAGTTCTATGGGAACTCAACATTTTTCTTATGTCTACAAGTCAAGTAAAAACAAGGGAAATTTTATTTTCATACTCTCTGGAAACACATAATGTAGCTGAGTACTCAAGAAATTTGATCTTGTGAATATCGAAAGCTGCAATCACACCCAAGGAACCAGTGTCTTTGACAAAGGATGAGGAAGCTTCTGATGTAGATGTACACTTGTACAGATCTTATTATAAGGTACCCTCGTGTATACTTAACCTGCTTCTAGACCTGACATTATGTATGCAGTATGTGTTTGTTCAAGTTTTCAGGTAACTCCAAATACTTTTCATCTCAATGCTGTCAAGAGAATCTTCAAGTATCTTAAAGGAAAACCAAACTTGGGTTTGTGGTATCCTAGGGAATCACCCTTTGATTTGGAAGCATTTTCCTATAGTGACTATGTAGTGGTCCAACCTGACATGAAATCACACAGGTGGATTGTCAATTTCTTGACAAAGACTAATCTCAGGCAATGTAATGAAGACAACAATTGTGGCTACTTCAAGCAACTGAAGCTGAATAAGTAGGCTCTGCTAATGTTGTGGACAAGGTATTAGTGGGTACAAAATCAATTTTTTGACTATGGTTTTAACTTTAAGAATCCCAAAATTCACATTGATAATGAAAGCACAATTTCATTGTCGAAGAAACCCAGTATGATCATTTCCTAAGCACAAAGGCACATCGAGATTCTCACCGACTTCATAAGAGATGTTATGAGGAAGAAGCTCATAAGTGTGGAGAAATTCACACAGACTTAAATGTAGCTGACTTGTTAACGCAACCTTTTTGATGGACCACGGATTTAATTACTTGGTGGGTTAGCATTGGTAATGATGAAAACAACCCATAGCAACATCTTAGGGGAGGCTAAGTTGTATAGTATGTTTAATTCTGGAAGCTAATATTTTAAAATACTAGTAGTTAAGTCATATTAATACTGGTAGTTAAAAGGATTTAATTCTGGTAGCTAGATAGTCTTAATACTGTTAATTAGTTCATATTAATACTGGTAGTTAATTAGAGTTAATTCAGGTAGTTAGTTTTCATTAATTCTGTCTATACAATGTCTTGCAGTATGTTTTTTTCTTTGTTTTAACTACTCTGATGCAGGTAAGCATGGATTGCAGAATGAAAAGCCGGAGTTAATAAGGTTTTAGCTTTTTGTAACTTCTTCGTACATATTAATTCTGGTTGAAAAAGATTAATTCGGATGACTCCAATTATTTCTTTGACCAAGAATAAGTTCTGGTAGTATAAATTGTTAATAATTGTTAATACTGGTAGGTTATTTTTAATGCTGGTTGCGGGAAATTTGACTTTCTTCTGTTTTATCACTGTTTAAATGTTACCGTTAGAGATTTTTACGGCGCCATTGTCGTACCTCAGAGAAGCTATATATAGATAAAGTTTGATTTCTCTTTCATACTTATCTTTTTATTGCTATCTCCTTTTCGCAAAGTAAAAATCCTCTTTAATTTTATAACAAAACTAGTCAAGCGTCCTGTTACCAGCATCTACAACCTCACACGCATCAAAACCCAAGTATTGATACGATTGTCCAATGGCCCAATTAAAGTATTGTGACAAACACAATCAAGTGGGGTTTTTGCGCAAGCCTGACGAAAGTGCAGGGTTTGCTGAGATAGTGGATTTTCTTCGAGGTTCCAACCTCAGGTATGCCTTAACTTCTAACCCAACTATCTATGATTCCCTTGTAAAACAGTTTTGGCAGACTGCTACTGCCAATACTAAAGCTGATGGGTCTCTAGAAATTAATGCAACCATTGATACCATAGGGTACACAATCACTGAGGCGTCTATTCGAGATTCCCTTCAATTAGAAGACGCCACAGGGATTACTATGTTGCCAAATGATGAACTTTTTGAGGGGATGGGGCAAATGGGGTATCCTACTGATGGAACCTTTACTTTTTGGAAAAGTTTTTTCACACCCCAATGGAGATATTTAGTCCACCATCTTTTACACTGTATAAGCTCTAAAAGTGGTGGATGGGATCAATTCGGTAGCAATATTGCTACTGCTTTGATTTGTCTATCCACTGATAGAGTTTATAACTTTTCAAAACTTATTTTTGATGGTATGGTGGCAAATTTGAAAAGCAAGACAAAGTTTTTGATGTATCCTCGTTTTCTGCAAATGATTTTGAATATTCAAACGGAAAACAAACACCTTTATCTGGCTGTGAGCCTGACCAAAAAGATCTTTGGGAACATGAAAAGGGGTTTTCGAGGGGCACCAAGACCTTTATTGCCTGCTATGTTACTTGTGGCTACTAACCCAAATGCAGGTCAAGAACATGATGCTGTGGCTCCATCCCAACCATCATCATCAACACCACCAGTACCATCCACATCATCTCCTCCAGTCCTATCTACACCTACACCTATACCTGCAACCATTCCTTCACCCACACCTATTCCTGAAACTGAACCTGAACCATTTGAGCACACCTTTGAGGAGCCATCTCCTGTCCACCAACCCTTCTCACCCCCACAAGAACAGGCCCAAGGACAAATGGCTATGGATGACTTACTTCAAGTAGTTCCTCAATTGATATCAAGAATTGACAGCCTGGAAACGGATCTCAAACAAACCAAGCTGACAATGGGGAATGCTATTGTGAAGTTAGTCAAGAAAGTGAAGAAGTTGGAAGGGCTTTTGAAACAAAGACATGTGGTTTTGTCAAATTCAGAAGAAGAAGAACCTGAGGCTCAAGGGAGGAATAGTCAGGATGATCCTCTAGATTCTTCAGTACAAGGATTGGTTACTCCTTCTACAACAAAAGTAAATGCTTTAGGGGAGGAACAAGTGGAAGACACAACAAAGGCACACTTCAGGGGAGGAACAAGAGGAATAAATAAGCCCAAACACACTTAAGCAGCCAAAACTCTCGTCAAAGGTTGCTTCCTTTAAAGTCAAGACAATTGAAAAGAAGGAGGTACAGAGAAAGAAAAGAGTCTACAGGCAAGAAAGTAGTCCGAGCTTGACTTTCAAGAAGATAAAACGTTCTGAAAAGATTAATAATGCGGTGAGGTTATGCTGCTAGTATGAATAGTTAATACTGTAGTATTGAACTTAAACTGGTTATTGAGTCAAGACATACTGCTGGTGAAAATAAGAGGACAAAGCTAAGGGCAAAGCTCCTATTCAGTGAAAGAAACTCCAAAAAGACAAAGGAACAGATCCTTACCAGAAGAACTAGCCTTGCAGAAGCAATAAAGATTGGATTCCTTACAAAGAGAGAAGGCTGAGCAAATACATTTTTTTTTTTGGGGGGATGCTCTTCTAGCACCACGGATTGCAGAATGAAAAGAGTTACTGACAACAAAGAAAAGAAAGTCAAGTACAATATAAGGCTCAACACTATACGAATGAAGATTGGGACTTGCTAGAGCAAAACTTGAAGCCAATGCAGAGTTATCAAAGAGCATGCATGGAAGTGAACTTCAAGAGAAGACTATGCAAGAAAAATAGGTGGACCTTGTAAATCATAGAAAGAAGTTTTTGCTAAAGAAAGAGCCAAAGCTAAAAGAACAAGCCCATGACCCAAATCACAGCTAAAGACTTACATGATAACTACTTAAAGAATCCAAGGTACATGGAAGTTAAATCAGCTAAGGAAGTTGAGCTTTGAAAATCAAAGAAGAGGATGACAAGTTTATTAATAAAACAGAATTGAGTCTTTATGCTCCAATAAGTTTGAAGCACTAAAGATAGCTTTGAAAAGATTTGGTGAAGAGCTTCAAACGAAGACGTCCAAAGAGACTGAAAAAAAAAAGAACAGACAAAGAATGAAGCCAAAGATGATGACCAACAAAGAAGCTTGGAAAGAGAAGAAAACACATAGCCCAGAAAAGTTGCATACAAGTGTGGATAAGAATGTCTCTAATGATTCAAATAAGGTTAGAGCAAGATGAGACTAACCAGGTACTGATACTCCCTTAATGGGCTGTCCTGTAGCCATGAAAACATCCAGTGTAGCTACTTAAAAAATATTTAAACAAGGAAGAAATAAGGAGTAATACCAAATTGTTAAGAGAAGAAGGAACAGATTATAGTATACCATTAATTTTGGAGCTATTTAAAGCTAAATCTAGGGATGACCTTTACTGAGATTGGTACAGGATAGATTATGAATAGATATGGTTTGGATGGCTCGGAGAAAAGTTAGAGAAAGGATTCAGGAAATGTTGAAGAAATTAGGTTTGAAGAACCTCTAACACATATTCTATATGGAGTAGATATATACAACAAAGATTGTAAGTTGGAGATACAAAGATACAAGTAAGTACATATGTTTAGAACTTAGAATCTATGGATGTTTATTTATTGACTGATAGACAATATCACTCACTGCAAGAGGAATGTTAAAACAATGTTGAAATGAAGCTTTTGGATGGAAAGATGAATGAAGACTGCTAAATATTGGTTGAAAATGATGCAAAACAAGCAGAGCATTAAAAGTAATGAATGTTGTAGGGTTGTAAAGGCCTAGATTAGAATTAAGAAGGTATAACACTTGGTGAAGGGCTATGCACTAACACACCAAATGGTTATCAGTTCACCATGTCTAACCAACATAAGGAGCTGGCTAGTTCCAAGAGCAAACGGCTCTTGGTAAAACTCCTCAAATCCTATCTATGGTTGACAACTTGCAAATAGTATATATGGTTTCAACTCACCATACTATTAAAGTGAAGAGTTATTGGCTAGCCCCACAAGTTAATGGAATGTGGAAAAGGGTTGGAAAAACCATAACAGTCCATAAGATTATGGCTTATGGTATAAGACAAATTTCAAATCATATTAGATGGTTGACACTTTACCAAAAAGTGAATGTTATATAACTTACTAAATTTCATGTACAAAGATTGACATGGTTATCAATCTTACCATGGAATTTACCTTTTCTAGGTGCAAAGGATTTGACTATCCCTAGCAAAACGCTACAGTAAAGGCATACAAATCCGTTTGATGGCTACATAATGGTTTGAGCCAAAAGACCAATGGTATTTAACTCACCAATGTTTTCAAGTACTGAGAGTTTTAAAATGGTTTTCAGTTTAACCATGGACATACACCTTTCATGGTGACCAAAGAACTGACTACCCCAGAGTTTTTAATGGCTAACTGGTAAAGAGACATCAAACCATTTAAAATTTCAATGATTCACCTCTCACAGTTTTAACACACCTGGAAGTGATGAGGAATAGACTGAAACTGTTAGATTTGATGTACATAATTGTTCAATGTTGTCTGATATAACGGATTGCTGAATGAAGTTTTGAAAGAATAGTTGAACTGCAAGAGTAAAAGTCCTCTGGTGATAAAGACAGTTGGGTTGATATGCATCCAAACAGGGGAGGATTGATATTGGTGATATTAAAACTGATGCAGAGATTACATTAATTGATGAAACTCATGGGAGGATAAATGATATTATTGCTGATGAAGATATTACCTTGATTCCTAAATTAATCATAAAACTGCTAAAGATAAAAAAAGTTGTTTGTAAGCATCCTCCTGGAGATTAAGAAGCTTTTAATGAAGAAACCTAGGATTTCATTCAGATGAATAATCAATTTTAGGGGAGGATTGTTGGGAATTAAAAGTCTTCTTATACTGTTGAATATAATCTTCTAGTCAATGATAAAAGAGAAGGTTCAACTAAGACATAATGTTGATGTGAAGACAAAAAAGATGATTGAAGACTTTCATGGTTGAAGACTTTATGTTGATGAGAAGTTTAATTGAGGTGGTTATGGAAAGTATTGAAATACATTTGATTAATGTGACCACCTAGTTAGAACATATTGAATACATAATTATGGTATTTTATATGAGTGTTGACTAGATTGTTGGGAAATATATTGTAAAAGACTTAATACTGGCAGTACTAATATTAAGTCTGCATGTATTATTTAATACTGGCCGTACGAAAAATTAAGTTCTGGCAGTATTAGTTAATACTGTAGTACTATATTAAGTCTGGCAGTATTAAGATACTACTGCTTGGTCAAACAATAAGTCTGATGTAATTATAGAAATATTTATCAATTAGTCGTTGATTAGGAAAGAAGAAGCATATCGCTTAACGCGTTTAGGTTTTCTAAGTCTATAAAAGGAACATAAGAATATTTGGTAAACATATGATAGATTGAGAAATTACAATCAAATAGTAATAGTAATAGCATGTTAGATATTTGATTCGTGTGGTTCATCTTGTAAGGATCGTTGACATTCCGCGTCAATATATTATATTCGCCGGATTATTGTCTCTCAAAAGTATCCTTTGGATTTTATTCAAGGCCTAAAGTACGTTTACGGCTCATTGAGATCCTGTGATAAGGACCTACATGGAAGACTTGATTATGTGTGTTATGGGGAGATTTGAAGATAATGTTTGAACCACATGTTGAAGATACAGTATGGAGGAATCAACAAGACTACAAAGTGTTGGAATGGAAGCTGTATGACTCATGTGGAGTACATTCCTTGAGGATGCAACATGTGTACATTTACATGCTGGTAGAAACAGAGACATCCCTTAACACCATCTAAATTTAAGATTGTGGCAGAACAAAAATCTTTAGGTTGAATTAATTTAGATAAAAATCGCATTTCAGCTTCTTAACTTCTCACAAAATACTTAAGAAGTCATGTGAATGTTTTAGGAAGCATCCTCCGGTGATTATGGGAGCCTTTAAAGAAGAAACTTGATGATTTGAAGAAGAATAGCAATTTAAGGGAGGATTGTTGCGATTAAAAGGCCTTCTAATGCTGACTAGTAAATTACGGCTGCCAATATCCTTGAGTTAATGCTGCTCAGTTGTGTTAGTACTGCTCAAGAACTTCAAAGAAAAATGCTAAGTGTTTACTACTACTAGTACACAGTTAGTACTGTTAGTACAAAGTTACTACTGCCAGTACACAGTTAGTACTGCTAGTGTAAAGTTACTACTGCTAGTGCATATTAGTGCTGCTTAGAGACTTAGAAGAAAAACTGCTAAGTAGTTACTACTGCTAGTACAAAAGTTACTATTGTTAGTACAAAGTTAATGCTGCTGAAGGAGTTAATGTTGCTAGTGAAGAAGTTAGTACTGCTGAGTTAGTTAGTACTGCTTATGTGATTTATATGAGTTATTTATGTAAAAGATGTGTATAACTTATTTATTTAAAAGATTTGATATTCTTAGGAAAGTATAGTAAGCCGTTTAGGACTCCTTGATGTATAAAAGGAGGTTCTAGGGCATAGAGTTTGATACGAGTCATTCATAGAATTATCATAACTTCAAGGTACCTTTGTAGCCCTAATTACTTTTAATAGTATTCGTAATTATTAATAATATAGGAGCTTTTGTTTTGTTGAATATATGTTCATATAATTAATGTTTCATTGATAGTTTTCTTCTTAATGATAAAAGATTAGATTCCGCATAATCTTTTAATACATTCTAACATAGTATGCTACAATATTTGTGTTTAGATTTTATCTAATATAAACAAAGCCTTATACAAGCTTAAGGAATCCAGCTATTGAAGTGGGGCCAACAAAAAGTTCTTTCTTATGAATTTCAAAACACTGTTTATCTACTGAACATTGTTAAACAACAACTTCCATCTGGTTAAAAACTGTTTGGACTTCAGTGATTTCATCAAGAAGATCTTTATCAAAAACTAGAATATGTCTTTTAAAGTCTTTAAAAATGGAATTACTTCATTAGAAAAACATCTTTGGTGTGTTCAAACCCCCATTCCCCTTTTGTAATAGCATCAGGTGTAATCCTCTTTTTCACCACGGTGTCAAACGTGCCACGATGGTATTTAAGCTTTTTAAGGCTTGTATTAACCATGCTTACCTTAGGAAGTTTCCCAAGAAGCCCTCATTTTGCTAGTGTGAAATATCAGTTGGTTAGAAATAGGGTGCGAAGTTTGTAACCAGTAAGGCTATTCAACAAAAAATTCCCTTATTGAGGAACAAAAACTTTACCAAACCAAAATCTTCAAATAATCGATTTAACTCAACATAATTAATTAAAGTTGTATTAACTTTCTTTTCTTTTGACATTGGGTCATTTTGTTTTGCAAGCATTTTAGATCGACTTACTTCTTCCAAAATCAATGTCTCTTCATCATCAATCACAGGACAAGCAGCATGTTGACTAGATATAACACCACCATCATACAAGGTTGGCTTAATTCGTTAAGCTTTCTTGAGATAAAATGAATTTTGATAACCAAGAGCTTGTTTGTAAGTGTCATCTTAAAAAACTTGTGGCTTTGTTAACGTGTGAACTATTTGAGCAGATTGTTTGTAAACAATATTATCCAATTCCTTAATCTTCTTTTCTAAATCAATTTCTTTATCCATATATTTACTTTCCTTTTCTTTGGATTCATTTTTTAAAACAGTAAATGTTTGCATTAAATATTCCTTTTCTTTGATTTGATTAGAAAGATTTTTTTCAAGTGAGTCAATTTGCTGCTTAAGTGCAAGCTTTTCCTTAATTATATCATCCATTTGAGAATCAATCATTTTTTCACGTGTGCTTAAATCAATATTAAGACGTTGTTCAAAAGTTCTGACTCGTTCTTTCTATCTCTCAAGCTCATCAGTTAAGGATTCATTATTCTTTTCTTGATTAGCCTTTTCCTAATTATTTACATGATTAATCATTTGTTTTGACATTTGTTCAATCATAGATAAAATCATTAAATCTTGTTGTGCATACAGATTAGTATCTTGAACATCTGTCTGTTGCGTTTCTTGCAAATACTAAGAGTACGGAATGATATTGCTATCACTTGTTATCTTATTATTTGTAAAATCAACAACTGGTGTTGTTTAAAATCCTGCATTGTATGCACACTTTGATTCTCCATATCAGTATGATAG